>VDFB02391610.1:0-29758 GCA_007258455.2 Sequoia sempervirens
ATGTGGTTTATTGAAAAGAGACAAATATTCTTAATGTTTTGGTTTTGATATTTTAGTATAATAGAAATATTCATAATTGTAACTATACTAATATAAGCTAAACAATTTACAATATGGTGATTGTTTTGATGGAATGATATCTAGTCTTAAAAAAAATAGATATTGGTTTAAAAATCATTGATGTGGTTTATTGAAAAGAGACAAATATTCTTAATGTTTTGGTTTTGATATTTTAGTATAATAGAAATATTCATAATTGTAACTATACTAATATAAGCTAAACAATTTACAATATGGTGATTGTTTTGATGGAATGATATCTAGTCTTAAAAAAAATAGATATTGGTTTAAAAATCATTGATGTGGTTTATTGAAAAGAGACAAATATTCTTAATGTTTTGGTTTTGATATTTTAGTATAATAGAAATAAGATCACTATAAATGCTATAAAAACATATGGTGATTGTTTTGATGGAACGATATCTAGTCTACAAAAAGGCTACAAAAACATATGGTGATTGTTTTGATGGAATGATATCTAGTCTTTAAAAAAATAGATATTGGTTTAAAAATCATTGATGTGGTTTATTGAAAAGAGACAAATATTCTTAATGTTTTAGTTTTGATATTTTAGTATAATAGAAATAAGATCACTATAAATGCTATAATATTAGAGATCATAACATGCATAGAGATCCACTCTATAGTACAAATAATGTGGAGTTCTTTTATGAAATACATAATCTCTACCTCCATCACAAGAAGAATGCAAAAGTGTAAGGATAATTTATTGTCATATACTAAATATATTGAGAGAACTTATTTCTATTTACTAGAGATAATGAAAGAGTTTTTACATTAGCACTAGAAAACAAAGAAAAATTTCATAAGAAAAATGAAACTTATCTAAAAGATATAAAAGATATTGAAGATGTCAAAGGTATTGAAAAAGAGGATCCTTTAATTATTACTCTTCAACTAAAGAAGAAAAAAAGTATGTTGACACAAAGATAATGATCTAGAGACAGATTAATTTTGAAGGCTATTAAAATATATGGCAATTTGTTCAATACAAATATATTGGGTCTTCAAAAAATCTAAATATTGCTTTAAAAATTGTTGTTGTGGTTTACTAAAAGGAGAAGAATATTCTTATCTTGTTTTTGACATTATAGTACAATACGTTAATTTAATAAGATTGCCATGAATGTCATAATATCATAGATAATAACATGTATGGTGATCCATTCTATAGTACTAATAATGTAGAGTTCTTTCACAAAATAGAGAATCTTTATAACAAGAATAATGAGAATGATTGTGAGAATAATATAATATCATTTACTAAAGATACTAAGAGAATTCAATTCTATTTACTAGCTATAATATTTTAAAGAATAAAAAAAGTATGCTGATGCTAATGTAAAGCTAATAAAGAGTACACTTATCTAAGAATTGGAAAATTTATAAAAATAGAAGAAGATTATAAAACTTTCTATAAAAAAGAAATACGTTTTCCTGACACTAAACAAATACGTATAGGTGAAATCAATGGTTTTACTATTACACTCAATGTTTTGGATTTGTAGTTCATAAGTGGCAATATGGACTTGCTTAGTAGTGGGTGAAAAAGTCATCTTGTTTAATACAATATGCTATAAAGAATTTTTGTCAATTAATTATTGTATGTGCTTTTGGTAGAGTGCACATGCAAGAAAAAAGTTTTATAAATTGGTGCTTCACTTAATAATAATATTTTTCATGGATTAATTAGTGTTGCTCTTTTTTTTCTTGGTAGGAAGAAGTTAGGAACATACTCTTTTCCTCGATAAAAAGAGAGGAATCACTATACCAATATCTAAAATATTTATTATGTTTAATATCTTTTCATGGCTTCTTGTGCACTACCAAGAATGAGCAGTTTTGTAGTAGAATTTATGATATTTTTGGTGTTGGAATTGATTCATCAATCCTAAAACTCTCAAGGATCACTTGCAATCAAACACCTATCACATAAAGAGAGAAAAACCAAATGAATTGCTATGGAAGTCAAAGAGTTTGTTAATCCAAAAAAACATGAATTATTATGAATGTGCATTATAGTGCATGAAAAAATAATACAATAATGAATCCCTATAATAAGGAAAAATAAAAAAAAACCTTAGATGAAAACCTAGGTAAGGATTCAAATGGATCATGACATGTGTCCCAATTTTATAACTTGAGACAAAAAAGCACATGACCTAGGTAAGCTTAAGTAGCTAGTGTGAAAAAGGAATTAATTAATTATAATTAATTATGTCATTTTATTATAACAACCCCCATAATTGCAACTTAGGGAGAAAAGAATGTTAAAATTATTGTTGTCATTGATGTTAAAATAATTTCTCCATGATATCCTATTGCTAGCCAACCTAAGAGAAAAATCAAATAAAATTAAATATTGTAGGGTGCTAAAGAAAATAAAATAAAAACAAAATTAAATGTCTATGAGGCCGACCCCCTTTGATCTGCCCCAAATTTGGGTTTTGGAAAATTCAAAATAAATCAATTTTAATTTTTAAGTGGGTTGACCCCCTTTTAGGAAGGTGTCCCCAAGTCATCGGAGGAAAAATAAATAAATGAAAAATATTTTTGGTTTGGGTTGACTTACTTTGAAAGGAGGTGACCATTGGATGAAGAGGCATGTTTGAGGGGTATATAAGGAAGTTTGTTGGTGTGCAAATTATCAAGCAATTCACTGAATATCATTCCCATTCAAGCAGTTAATGAACAAACTTGAGAACAAATCTAAGGAGCATAAACAAACAGATATTAATGAAGATTCTTGCAGACCTATGAGTAGATATTATCGGCGAATTATTGCAAACCTTATGAGTAGAAATTATCGAAGAATATGAGCAGATTTTGAAGTGTATTATTGTAGACCTGAGCAAAAATATTTGTGGAAATAGTGCATCTTTGTGATCAAATTTGTGAGCATATTTTGAAGATCATATTGGAGATCCGAGTGGAGGTTTTAGATCAGAGATTCAAGGAAGATTTGTGTGCAAAACTAGGAATTTTTTTGAAGGGATCTAGGGCAGATCCAACAACATCATTATTTTGTATTTTAAAGGTTGGTGCCTTCTAATCAACAAGATCCAGAGGTTGGAGCCTCTTGCTCAAAGATATTGACTTCTCTTGTTGAGTTGGTGCTTAGTGGAGGGGATTGGTGTCTCTTGTGGGTTGCTGCCTACGAAATTGTAAGAAGTTTCCTATAAAAGCAATACTTTTCCATGATTTTCTCTTGCAAGGGTTTCCACATAAATCTTGTGTGCATCTTGTGTTCTCTATTGCTAGATCTTGCTTGTGTGGATTCTTTGGTTATTGCTTTATGATTGCTAAAGTTAAAAATTGAAAAATTCGGTCTTATACTGATTCACCCCCTCTTAGTATAAGTGTGTGTGTGTGTGTGTTTTCTTCAATTGGTATAAGAGCAGGTTCTTTCAAAAAATCCTAACCGCTTGAAGGAAAGATCTTAAGAACACAAATGGTGGGTCAAGAAGGTTTTTCCTCAAGCTGAGCACCATTGTTCAATAGGAACAACTATGCTTTTTGGAGTATGAGGATGCACATTTATTTGATGCCCCATGGATTCAATATATGACAGTTTGTTGTGGATGGCTATGTGGCACCAATTATTCGACCAATAGATCAAGCAGAAAAGAGGGCTAGTGAGAACAATGCTAAAACTATAAATGTAATTCTAAGTGGTCTAATTGAAGGGTGTTGCCATAATAATGGGGTAGACTTTCTAAGGCATTTTGGTTTTTTCTTGAAATCACATATTTTTGGAAAATATAATGATTTAATTTTTTAAAGGTTCCATTTAAAAGATTTTAATTAAAGAGGGTTTGATCAAATCCCCATAGATCAAATCCTCTTGGATAGAACCCCATTAGTTTTAAACCATACCTATAATAGAGTCTCCTCTACACCTATCAAAAT
Source organism: Sequoia sempervirens (assembly GCA_007258455.2). Lineage (NCBI taxonomy): Eukaryota > Viridiplantae > Streptophyta > Pinopsida > Cupressales > Cupressaceae > Sequoia > Sequoia sempervirens. The sequence continues at coordinate 3,991 of VDFB02391610.1, forward strand.
GTTGATAAAAAACCACTTTTGATTTACCTTTTGGGGGATCAAATGAATTCATTTAAAATTTATGTTTTGTAAATATGTAGCCCTTATTATAAGCTTCCCACAAAGTATAATTTTAAATTATTTAATTTGACTACTATATTTATTTTTTATTTCTTGTGAATGTAGGTTTTTCAATGAACATCAAGGTCTGTGTTTCACACATCCAAAAAAATAGGAAAATAGAGATTTTTTTTTTCTAAAAAATACATGTGTACTAGGTATTCATGTCCTTATTCCAACAAAAAAAGAATAAGTTAATTCAAATGCATTCAAAAAAAGTTATGTGGTCTGAAGTACACCTCTGTCCAAATTCTAATTACTCTGACTAGGAAAATTAATTAAAAAAAATATACAACCAAAAATCATGAAAAAAAATCCATGCACTAGATATTGGTGTGATTTTTTTTTTTTTTTTAAATTAGAATTATATCTATAAAAAAAGCTATATGGTCCGAAGTAAACACCACTTTTTAAAATGTCATTTAGTAGAAAAAATAAGTTATTAAAAATTACATAAAAGGATTCACAATTTTTTATTTTAAAATATAATTAGTTTTCTATACACAAAATCTCACAAATAACTAATTTTCTTCATCTTCAACTTCTTAAGGGTTTAACTGCTATAGGTGTAAGAAAGTGAAGATCTGGTGAAAAATGCTGATTTCAATGTCAAGTTTGGCCAAAAAGTGTAACCCATTATTGTGGGATCACCCTGAATCAAAATTTGTCAAAGTTATACAATAAAAATTGGCAATAGAGATGTGGGATAAGCTTCAAAGGACTTACGTTGGAGACAACAAAGTGAAAAAGGAAAAGCTTCACACCCACAAGAGACAATTTGAGAGTTTGAAGATGAAGGACAAAGAGAATGTTGCTGCCTACTTTCTCCACATGGATGAAATCATAAAACTGTTCGTGGTATTGGAGAAAAGATTGAGGATGATTTTGTTGTGCAAAATGTTTTAAGTTTGGGTGGTGCAATCCTCTTAAGGTCCTTACTTAGTTCTTCAATTCTAGCCCTTTCATTTCCATGGTCTTCATTCCCTTGATTTTGTTGCTCTTGGTTCCCTCTAACCTCTTCTAATTTATTCATCATGTGTTCCTTGTTTCAGTCATAAGGTTGAGGATTTGGTCCAACCTATCACTTTGTCCATTGTTGCTCGGTCCACTGTGGTCATTGTTCCTAGTTTGCATCATGGTTTGTTATGAAATGATCTATGTCAATTTTTGCATCTTAGCATGGTAGATAAAGGCCCTAGTGTTAAACCTAGGACTCTAGTACCAAAATGTAAGGTTCAAAACGCTAAACAATCTCACAAAAATAAATAGTAACTCATTTTCACCTAAATATAGAAATGAAATGAAACATCTTCAACATATACAAATGACATATTACATCTCACATGCAAAAGTGTCTAATCCATAATTTTAAGTACAAGAAATAACATACATCATCATATGAAGTACTATCTAGTCAAGTATTATAGATTACAAGATATAACTTATGCAAGGATATGACTCAGGCTCTCATGCCCATCTGCTCATAACAATACAAGTAAAGATTTAAAAGAAAAATAATCCTTGGAGTCTCCAACCGTCACTAACCCCAATGGTCATTCACAAACCAAGAGATGAGAACATGGCTTATACACCTTTTTGCCCAACCACGAAGCTTATGCTTCCCCAAAATTATTCCTAACATGGAGAATACTTGAACCTACATGAGAAGCATAGCAACTTGAAAATGAATGAAAGGATGGAATTCAGTGCAACTTGATATATCTACACACATTTCACATATGAACATGTTATTCCCTACTATTAGGATATGGCAGATAGAAAAAAATAACATCCATCTATTTCAATGGTACACATAGATTTAGCCAAAGAAATTAAATTGTAAGTGGTAGGTAGATCTAGAAAAGAAAATCTACTCCCCTTAGTCCATAGTCAACACACGTCTTGGAAGGTAAAGCCAAATCAGATATAGAAGAAAATAACATACATATATCCAATGATCATAAAAATAAATAACCCTTTTATTTTCATGAAAAATTAAATGGTCTTTTATTATTTCAATCATTTCATGCATAATGATGGTTAAATGTATAATTGACATGCAATTTGATTTCTAACTAATGATAATTCTTAGTTTCATGTAATATTTTATGTATATGCAATGTTAACTAATCTTTGATGCCATGCAGGTTTAATCCATAAGAAACCAATTCAAAACATATGCAATAAAAGAATCATATCCATAACAATTAAATGATGATTTCATATATTCAATTTTACTGTGGAATCATCACAAAAAAAAAATGTTTACCATTATTGACTTCATGACATATACACTATAATTATATACTACGGTTTAAGAATGATGAGATTATGGAATAACACAATGGTTTTATGATAGTAATAAAGAATTAATATATGATTACATTCACGATCTGTTCATTTATTTGGGTATAATAAACTCACACCATATATGTACATATATATAATATATATAATAAAGTCAATATGTACATATATATAATATATATAATAAAGTCAATATGCATGGTTGTTATCTCTGTATTTATATGTAACAATCATTGCACAGGTTCTTACAACAACTATGGATATATCTGAAACATGGTTGATTTCATGGTTCAAGCGTTGCAGGTGAGTCGATATGATGGTTGATTCTATGGTTTCCAGATCTACATACATATTGCTATGATGGTATACACATATATATATGACAACCGTAAGCAGATCCATGCTTAACAAGGGTATAGAAATTAGAGTCCTATAAGTATTCAAATTTCTCAAATAAAATCAACAGTAACTTTACAAAAAACGCGATTGACTATGCTCAAGGTTGTAAATACTACATGAAGATATCCCACAACTACTTTCTCATTTTCAAAGTAACATGTTTCCCTTTCCATGTCACATTGTGGTATAGTAGCATCAATTGCATATGGATGTGCTTTTAGAAGAGGAAACAACCTAGATTTATGCTTGTTAAACTTTTAATAATTTTTCATCTATATTTGTGAATCGTTACCTGAAATATATTAATAAATCTCACAACCGGAAATATTAAAAAATTAAATGCTTGGAAAAACTCCCGAATTGATTAATTACTTGCTTGTAGATCTTTCAACAAACCCCTTGTCCCTTGCTATGTGTTGAATCTTCAATTCTACTTAGATACTACGATGCCCTCCTCCTCAATCTGCCAATAATGATCTCCAAACAATCATGCCTTCCCTTCATTGATCTCTCTTATTTATGATTTTTTTTCATATTTCCATGCAAGTGTTCGACTCCAATTGGAGTATCTCTTCATTTTTAGAACTAGACTTTCTCCTCATGCCAAGATCACATAGTGGAATTTAAAACTTATTTTATTTATTTGTTTCTTTCTAATAATAAGCTATTTATATATATAAATAATAATATCCTTATTATATTATTATATATATAAATATAAATTATGAGATTTATCATTATCAAACATTTGAAAATAAAATATTTTATTTTCCCAATTAAATTAATTTTCACAAATAAAACAACCATAAGACATAGTCATTATTTAAATCATAATGCAAATAGGCAATGCCATATTCATGATAACATAATCATTCACAATGCATGATGAATGCAACTACGTGATTGTGTGTGTAGGATTTCCATCATGCCGACTATTGTTGGACGACTAGTTCATTTCTACCTCAGCCATGTTCTTACCTTCAACCTGTTCCTACACTAATTTGCACTCAATATATCATCAATAGGTTACCTCATAAAAACATAATCAATAATCAAAATATTTGCATCATAATAATTCATCATTATTTTAATCATAATAGCATGCATTTTAAAGATAACATCTAATTTATCATCCCCGAAAACACATTAATCTATAGCTTCAAACACATTTTATCCAATGGTCTCCATCCAATTCCATTTATGATCAAATAAAGTTTATGCAAGTAAAATCGAGACATGACAATCAAAATGAGCATTCTCCTCTTTATGGCCACCTTAACATAAGCATTTTTCATCAATTTTAGCTTTAATTTCCTTACATGGGTAAATTTAATAATTCACTCATGTAATTATAATAGTTGGATGATTCAGAAATCTATAGGAATATTGATTTATACATCATGACATTTGAAATAAAATATGATCACTTTAGTGGCATTAAGTTCAAGTCATGTCCATATTTCTATTTTTGGCTAGTATCCTTTTACACAAGGAATTTATCTTGCAAATAAAAAGTGAATTAGTATTTGCAATAGTGAAATTTGTATATCCATGCCCATTTCCATTTAGTTTTTATAACTATTTTTATAAAAATTTAAACTAAGCTTGCTGTTAGCAAAACTAACATTGTGATTTGTTACCTAAGTTTGACCTAGGCTATATTGCGGTCCCATAACCCATAAATCCTAGGTTTTTACTTCTTAAATTTGTGACTAATGTTATTGCTGGAGTGAGTCGGCAGGTACAAAACAATGTTTATATTGAATGTGAAATTAAATAGCTTTTCTTAGGCTCAAACATCAGGGCATGTTGAATTTATAGGGGAAATACAACCTCTAAAATTAAAATTGTATCAAAGCTATATTTGGATTGCAAATATATGCTGATAATTTTCTATTACATACAAAATATAACAATATCAAATATCAATATGTGTGTTGAACATAGGTTGTCATTGATATCAAAGGTTTTTAGTGGTGTAGTTACTATCAAAGGCTATCATTCGTTTAGTAAGAGGTTTTCTATCAAAGAAGTTCACTATGTCATGAGTGCAAGACTAAGTCATACTAGAATTATCATTATATTCCCCTCGACTTAACAGTTTGAGTTGTAGTAGTGTTTGTTGAAGCATGCTGTTGTTAGTAGTTTAGTATGTTGCAAGATGGTGTGTCCCTTGATCTCCATGGTGTAGCGTGACACTTGGGTTCGTGACATGGCTTAACCACCTCCCATAGATCTTGTATAAATCAGGCGGTTGTATCAGGCATTAACAGGTTAATCTTTTGGTGCAATGACAACCACCAATCTAACAATTGGTATTAGAGTTGAGGTCACGGGTTCAAACCCCTCACTTGCGTTGGGGGGGATTATTGCAAAATGGTGTGTCCCTTGGTCTCCTTGGTGTAGTGCGGTGCTTGGGTTTGTGACATGGCTTAACCGCCTCCCCTGGATCTTGTATAAATCTGGTGGTTGTATCGGGCATTAACAGGTCGATCTTTTGGTGCAATTGCAATCACCAATGTAACCCAATATGTTGTATACCTATATGTGTTGGTAGGACAAAAAATCAAGAAATATATGTTATCAGTTGCTAAGGAGTGTTTGTGTGACAACTATATGTTTGCAATATCTTGCTTTCATCCATTCTCTATGACTGTGGTGGTCTGAAAGTCTGTACTGTAAGGATATTTTCTCGGTAGAGAGATTTCTTTGGCAATACAATTGTGGTGAACATTTTTTAGGGGATGGAGTTTGGCTCTACGATTTGAGAGGAGAGTATGCCTATACATGCTTTATCTTATTCCCGAGTTTTTAGAGGATGTGTTTAGCATGCAAGAAAAATGAAGTGATAGAAGGTTCTCTATCCCTGTTTGTCAACTTGTGAGTATTCAAGGCCTATGCAGTAATCACTAGTTTTATGTGAAATTCAAATCTTGTATGTAGTGTTAAGATATGGCTTGGTTAAGTTTCCTAATGTAGCACATGGCATCATGTTCTTTTGGTAGAAACTAAATTTGTTTTTTGTGTCGACCTGTTACATGTTTCATGTATTTTGATTTTAGGTCCACCTTATGTCATCCTGGTTATTTATGGACCCTTGGCCAACATGAAAGATTATTAATGCAATATCATGTATATATTCATTAAACATTTATGTAGTTGTGTGTGTTGTGTGCAAATCTTAAGTGTGTGCAAAGGGTATAAATTGAAGAAGGTGGTGAATATACAAGGAGACAGTTGAGAATTTAGAGGAGTTGCATCTCAGTGTATGTGCCAACATCAAAATATCTTAAGAAGTAAGGAAGAGTGTATATAATCAATAAAGAAGTGAATTCAACCACAACTGAAGGTACGCAAGCTTTATCTTTGTAATCTAGTAGGATTGGTGTTCTACTTGTTGTACTGCTTCATTTGGGGATTGGTGTCTCTAGTAGGTTGGTGCTTACAAACACAATAGAGGATTGGTGTCTCTAGTAGGTTGGTTCCTCCTTTAGTGTGTAAAATTCACTTGTATCTTTTTGCTTTGTGAGGCTAGATTTGGACAGTAGATCCAAGCAACTATTCTCATTGTGGTTTTTCCCATCTTGGATTTCCATGTATATCTAGTGTTCTCATTTGCAGATGTGTGTGATTTTGTTGTTCCAAGTATCATTAGTTTTTGCTTTGATTCTAGTTTCAATACTGCTAAGTGAAATTGAGTTAAAATATTTGATCTACTGATTCACCCCTCCCCCCTCTCAATAGATTGTGTGCCCTTCAATGTGCTCATGCATCCTACTAATTTTATAGAAAAATAGATTTTACAAATTTATAACACAATGGTTCCTCTTCCCACATGCCTAGGGATACATTTATGTGAATGAATCCTAATATTTGGACTCTCTTTATGTACCTCTAGTTATTTCATTTTATGAAGTTCTCAACAATAATTATTATGGTTCACTTTATTTTTGAGGTTTCTTACATGGTCATCAATGTTAGGGTATCCTCATTGTTCTAGCCAAATCTTCATCCAAAAATTTAGTAGAACTAAATTATAATTCAATTAACCAAGTTAAGAAGGAAAGATTAGAGCTAAATTTTTTCTATGAATTATTTTGTCAGTGGTAATAGTTTCCTACTATTCTATTCTTTCTTAGGATGCTTTATGGGATTTTGTTATACCATCTTTTATTTTATTGTACTTTGTTATTGGACATGATAAACCCAATAACTTTGCACATGTGCTTTGTGAAACATTATGTAAGACTAGTATCTTTGAAATTTTATATCATGTAATTGATTACGTATGAGTCTATGGCAATGTGATGTAAGTTGGAGTTCTTTGTCTAGCTACCATCAACACCCTATTGATAGCATTGAATAAAATAAAATTGATTTATATCAAATGACGTTGAAATGTTATGAACACTATTTAGAAGTAATTGTATACTTGTTTCCATTCAAATTATATTTGGTATAGGAAGAGAGGATAGTTATGTAGTCCAAAATGCATGATTATCATTTTGGAATTTATTTTGAGTATGTAGATGCAATCGGCAATAGGTGATTGCATAGTATGAGATAAATGTCATTCACGAAGTGTTATGTAAATATAGGATAATACTTATGTAAAAAATATGTTGAAGAGAAATAAAAATATATATATTAGAGATAAAGGGGTGCATGAATGACCAAATTGAAAAAGTTAAATGATAGGAGATTTAACATACAAACTTGCATTACTTCCACAATTGTAAAAGAGAATATTTTTTATGCGAGTTTCCTTGAGAATGCATCTATAGTTCTAATCATGCTATTGATTGAATTTTTTTTTTTGTTGAATCTATTATTGATTAAAATTAAATTAAAAAAGTATTATTGAAAAACTTGTAAAAGTTTGAGTTTATAACTGAAGTTAAAGTGAAATGGATTCATTGTGATATTGAGTAGTACTACATTTGCACGTATTTGACTAATTATTTTGGTGAGGTATGATATAGATGCACCTTGAGCTATTAAGGACATCAATTGTTTTACTAGAGGATAAATGATTAAGGGACTTTTTTTCTTGAAGTGAAAAGAAAGTTATTTTTGACATGAAATAACCCTTTGGAATTAAAAGGGAGGTAGGAAAATAAAAATTATTATGAATGAATCTTTGGTTAAATTAGAGAATACTTGTATTTACTATAAGATTATATAAATAATTTATGTGATACTTGGAACGGGTATGGATATCCCTCAAGGAAGAAGGTGGTTTGGTGGGCTATGGATATTGAAGAAGGGGCGTATAGGGTATATCCAACTTAGGGTACAAGGTACACCTAGGATATTCTTAGGACTTTATGTTCAATGGTTGTTCTATTGTGCATATTTTACATGTTATGTTTTAAATTGAATTGTTTAGTCATAACTATAAAAAATCAAGACTATTGAAATCTTTTCAAGGTGAGAATGACTATTCCAAAAGATCTAATTTAAATATGTATAGAATCTATTATTATTATATATTTGTATTGTTAATGAACGAACATGCAAGAGAGCATGGCAAAGGGGAAGGCCCTATCCTCTATAGTGGGGCAGCAAGGAACAAATCCAATGACAACCACAGGGGTAGGGTAGGCCATGGACTTGGTGTTTGTGGGGCAGCAATGCCAAAGGAGGAAGACAAACTGTGGGAAGCACTAAAAAACGGTTCCAACTACCAACTACCTAAATGTTGCTGCTGACCTATCCTCATCTGCTTTGGACAACCCTTGGAAATAGGAGGGAAAAAATGAATTACCCCTTGGCCTCGCTCAAAGTTTTCAAGAGGGACAATAATCAGCTAATCCTGTTTCTCAACAGGAATCGCCAAAAACTAATTTTTTTTCAAAGACAACGTCGGTTGGGAAGGAGGGCTTAGAAGGATGGTTGGTGAGGGAATACCTTTATTGAATGAAGCTTGATGACATGCTCCCTGCTCCTCATAAGGAGAACTAAAGAGAGTGGACTTATCGTCGAGTTGCTTGTAAGCTAAGGTTGGGAAAGGGAGATGCAATGCTTTGACCATGCTCGTGCGAGGGCCTACTTGCCTCCATTGTTGTTGGTGAGGTCAAAAGCTTCAGGGGGAGGATGGCGTGTAAGAAAAGAAGTGGTCCAACCAAATAAATGAAGAATTGGTCCCCCATTACTGAATAAAGGGCATCCCAATTGTTCTGATTGCTATACGAATTTGATTACAAGATCAGCCCGTTTGAGTTGTGAGACTTGCTTCTGATTGTTAAAAAATGAGTCACCTGTGAATTTAAGATGGATCAATCATTAAGAGGGTTAAGAGGGTTGATAGTTTAGTGGTAAAGTAGTCTAGCAACAAATGGGTGGTCTTAGGTTTGATTTCTAGCTGGTCCATAAAAAGCTTAACATGGTATTAGAGTTCAGATTAGGAGAGCTAGACTAAGCTAGGTTCCTCAAGCACCTAAAGTGTGGTTCAAGGAGAGGCATTGGAAAATGAGACGCACTCGAACCAAAGATGGCTCGGTCACCAAGAGGACTAAGTGGTAGAACACTCTAGTAGCAAAGGGGTGGTCCTAGGCTCAACTCTTAGTTGGTCCATGAAAATTTTCACATTGACTTCTATATACAAGGGTTGAGTTAGTAGACATGACCATTTCTATAAATAAATGCCCAATTATAGAAACAACTAGGGTAAATAGGGCTCTCAAACAATAGGAAACTTGTGCCTCATTGATATCTTGTTGATATCTTGCCCCTTGTCAGCTAGGGGCTTGGAGCAATAGTTTCATGTCAAGGGGTATCACACATATAATGGTAGAAGGTTGTTGAGTGGTTAAGTAGTTGGGAATGCAATATTCAAATATTCATTTTCCTGAATCAAAGGATTTGAATTTGATTTCCTAATTTTTCAATACTATTTTCTCGTCTAAGAATTATTGTGCAATGGGTGTTCTTATATATCATCCAATTCAACACTTAAAAGTAAGTTTTGGTCAATAAGAATAAGACAACTATTAAACATTTTTTAGTGCAGATAACATATAAATTATTATTAATTATTTAAGCATTGAACCAAATAATATTTAAATAAAATAATATTATGATCAAATGCTCAACAACATAGTGAAAACTGATGATCTACTTGACAACTTGCAATTTGCATACATGTCACTTCACTATTCAAGATGGAACCAATTTTTCATTGTTTTGGAAACTTAGACTCTTTTACATTTTTCCACTCATGTACGTGGTCACACAATATCTTAGAAAGTTGTAGTTTCCCTCCAATATGCTACAATTGATTGATTGTCCCAAGGGAATATTCCTTCCTTAGTTGAATGTAGTCATGACTTTGTATAGATCATCATCAATTTTGATGGTGACTTTATACAAGCTATTCATATATTTGACTCTAATAATCTTGACATATATTGTGATTCTCCTTTTAAGTCAGGTATGATTATTACTCTCTTTCCCACATAACTACTACTTGAACCTCATTTAGGTGTTATTGGAATTGCACTTTATAGTCTTTTCTCCACATAAAATGTATTTATTGTATGAACAAAAATGTTTCTCAATATAATGGCTCGTGTTTATTTAAAAGTAAATAGACAATACATAATATGAATTCATGTCTAATAAATATACATATAAATTTGATGGTCATAAATACAATTTGTATGGAGAGTAATCAAGTCCATCCTTCACCTCCAATCTAATCATGAAATTGTGGTGTACTAAACACTAGCAATTTCAACCTTGGTGTCCTTCATGGCACCCAACAATGAACGTTTCCAATTGTTTTTCATATAGAGGATATTTAGGGATGATCATAATTTGACACCCCTTTGCAAACCAATCATGTTTTCTTGACACACTCACCTCAACACTAGTGTTAATGAGTATTGTCTTTCATTTCATATTGATCAATACTTAGCTCTTTGTCAACAAAGTTTGTGTTCTTCACCAGTCTAATTCTTCTTGGTGTACTCTATCCAATTGCCTCACCTTTGTTGATAATTTTTGAAAGAATGAGTTAAAAGGCCTTCAATGTTCCATCTTGTTGTACTAACACCAAAATGTTTCTTTATTGTCCCTTTTCTAACCTTGCATTCCCTCTTTGTAAGCTTCCATTTTTTCTCTCACTACTTGTGTTGGAAAAATTTAAAGTTTACATTTATAATAAAGTCACCTTAATGATTTATGTTAATATAAAATATTTATTTAATTAGAAATCCATTCCCCTTGAAAAAATTATAGAAATACAATTATTATATAAATATTTACACAATTTACTTTTTATTTTTACTAAATGATTACTAATTATATTTTATATATTCTCTATGAGTGACAACAATTTTGCTTTCAAATTGTCCAACATATATGAACTCTCAGATCTTCGTTATTTGCTCCTACAAATTTTGCTGCAGCTGAAGTGGGTCTAGATAGGCACACATTACCATTTGAGACTCTATATATGATCTCACCTTGGCCTTTCATGGAAATTCAGGTGTGGACTTTCATAGTGGCCCTTAAATCCGAGTCTTATATTTACATAAGACTCTTCTTCCTCATCATGAATTTGTTTTCTTGTCTTGATCATAGTTGTGGCCTTTCTTGTTTCATAATGCTCTTCACTATTTCTAGACATGAGTTAATTTGTTGTTTTTCTCCACACTTTCTACAAATAGGGACTCTCCACCTTTGTGTGGTCCACATCTTCAGAAATCACCAGAAAATAATCTTGCCATTATGCAATTCATTTTTGTGTGGCCTGTCGTATTATAATCGCCACTTGACTAGATGAATTAATTTGTTGATAAACCATTCCTCCTGCCATTTTGCATTGAATTCAAATGGTTGTTCAGCTAGGAGGTCACATAATTGTCGTACCATCTCCATTGCTTCCCGCTTGATATCCTTTAGAGTTGTATTATATTGTTGCTTCATTTCTAGGTATTGGAGCTCATTTAAGAATGTAATTTTATATCACATATTCCACATAGTTTCCTTGTGGGGCAAATTTTCAATACCATTGACGTTCATGATCCCACAAATTTGTGGTTGTTATGTCACTCTTCTTACAGGATCCAGCACTACTGTCGCTCACCAATTTATTTCTATTTGTTTATATAAGTCTCCACATTTCAAATCTTTTATACTCTCGTAGACAAAATTTTGCTCACGTAATACTGACATATACTAGACCGGAAGAGGTGATTGTAGTGGTGGTTGGTTTTGGTTTGCATTATGTTCCACCATTTACATTGTATTTGGTCCTTCCTCCTCAATTCAATCTTTATTGGGTCCTCCTCTCCAAAATGGATCCATGCCATCATCAATAATTATTTCCTTACCTATATCATGGTCATCTTTTTTTACATGGTCTCTCCATTATAATGGTATGCCTTACCATCCTCAAGGTACATTACCATCTCATCATCCTTTTCTTGTCATAGTCTTTGCTCTCCTCTCATCCTTTGTACATATACTAGATCAGAAGAGGTGATTGTAGTGGTGGTTGATTTTGGTTTGCATTATGTTTGACCATTTACATTGTATTTGGTCCTTCCTCCTCAATTCAATCTTCATGGATCCTCCTCTCCAAAATGGATTCATGCCATCATCAATTGCAAGAATTATTTCCTTAGCTATATCATGGTCATCTTCTTTCACATGGTCTCTTCATTATAGTGGTCCGCCTTACCATCCTCAAGGTACATTACCACTTCTTCATCCTTTTCTTGTCATGGTCTCTCCTCTCCTCTCATCCTTTGTACATATACTAGATTGAAAGAGGTGATTGTAGTGGTAATTGATTTTGGTTTGCATTATGTTCCACCATTTACATTGTCTTTGGTCCTTTCTCCTCAATTCAATCTTCATTGGGTCCTCCTCTACAAAAGGGATTCATGCCATCATCAATTGCAAGAATTATTTCGCTAGTTATATCATGGTCATCTTCTTTCACATGGTCTCTCCATTATAGTGGTCTACCTTACCATCCTCAAGGTACATTACCACCTCTTCATCCTTTTCTTGTCATGGCCCTTCCTCTCTTCTCATCCTTTGTACACGTGCCTTGGTATATATCCTTAATTGTTTCTCCCTCTCTATCCACCCCCATTCTATCGGCATTCCTTCACTCCTTTGGTGACATAGTATAGGCGGATCTGTATACCTAATATATAAATGCTACCAAAAAAAATCAGAATTGGAAAATACATTTGATACATCATATAATAATAATAATATATTTTTTCTGGAATAAGCATTAATAATAATGACATTTAAATCTTTCATACTTCATCACTGATCAATAGTAATGATAAAAATAATAGTAATTATCAATTAATAGTTCAAAATTTCAATATCATGTCATATATCATATATATCCAAGATTTAGAGTTAAAGATTCAAATGAAAATCATTCCAATTATAAAATTTGGAAATCATACAATAAAAAATATGTATCTTGGTCTTAAATCTTCATCAAAACATCTAGATTGAAGTAATTGCTTAGTTCAACATTATTTGAACCACAAGATAATGGAATACCACTTTTTAGGGTTTAAGCACATTTTTAGATTTTTTTAAATTTTTAATTAAGAAAATATTTTAAAAATTAGGTTTTGACATTAAAAAAAAAATGGTGCTATGGTGCAAGTGTGACTCAAAGTGGCCATAAGCAACCAAGATGCCCTAGCCACTCCTAGGCAGCTCTTATCATGGAACCAGTACGCGACTAATTTAGTACAAGATCGAAAATAGGACTTGGATCCAAGGGGCATACCCTACAACTTAGTTTTTAAGTGTTATATATGGTGATGGATTTAGAAAGAGAATAAAAAATAAGAAGGTACCTCAAACAACATTTCTATCTATGAAAACAAATAAATGCATTAATTTCCACTTTGCTCATCGACAACAGTTGAGAGACATGAATAATCCATTATCTTAAATGACTAGATACTGTTTCTACATAATGTCAAAAAGAAATATAAATGAAGAGTCCAACGAGTTCAAGGTTGAGTTACTTGCATAACATTGTCCACATCATTGTAGCATTGATATGATCACATAAGAATCTAGCTAACCTCGCCTTTTTGTCTTTAGGCAACAAAGATGCTTGTAATTCAAGGTAAAATGTCTTTGTAATTGGATTTGTAACACAAGATACATTTGGCTACATCATATATCTTGTGTGACATATAGCCCATGACAATGGCAATTTGTAAGTGTCTATTGATGCAAATTATGGATACCAAACACCCTCTAAAATGTATGGGTTGAACCCAGAAATAAAAAGCTAATAATTATGGTAAGACCATAGAAGCACTCTAAACATCATTTGATGCTATGTTGCAGGAGTTGGGAAAACCCCACTCATAACCATATGGGTCTAGTTCAAGATTGGGTCTAAGACTAGGAAGGCTTGGAGTTCACCTGGGTTGCCCTAGGCACCCCAAGTTCTCTATGGGTCCTTCGGGTTAGACCCGAGTGAAATCAAGTGGACCCACGGTTTGTCCAAATGAAAAAAGAAAAATATATATTTTAAAATATTTTTATAAACAAAAAAGTGATTAAATACATAATTTCACTTTAAAGTGATAAAATTGTGAAAATGGCTAGTGCAATTAAGGTTTGTGTGGTAGGGGGCCTACCCCTTAACCTCACATATATCACGATAAGAAATGCACCAAAGTGCTACCCCTCAACCCCTATGAGGAACACTACCCCTCAACCCCACCTATATCATGACAAGGAATGCACCATTTAGTGCTACCCCTCAACCCCTATTAGGGACATTGCCCCACAACCCCATTGGGGTCTCCATTCCTAGACTCCCACTAGTTGCCATCCCCAAATCTAGGCCCTTGGTCCCCTTTTCTTGAGACCCACCCCCACATCCCCTTGTCCCCATATCCTAAGATTCCATGAATTTAGCTAATTTTTCCCAAAGTTAAACATTTCTACATGTTGCGAGTTCTCTTCAATTGAGAGGAATTGAAGCACATATTCCTTTATACACTCAGTTACATACATCCAATTGGGTGTGGAAAACACTAAGGATTTGGTCTTTGTGCACTCCAACTTGCATCTTATGTTACATAAGAAACCTAATTACAATGAGGGGGTGATGAGGAATTGGAATCTAACTCATAATTGTGAAGACTTAGATGCTACTATTGCAAAGTTTGCCAAAATCTCTATAAATGAGGCAACTTCTACACATGGCATAGCTAGTGGAAGTGGCATTGTAGCTACTTGTGGTTCAAACAAAACTAAACCAAATGTTGAATTTGCTGCTCTTGATGAAGAACAAATTGAAGATTATTGAATATTGATTGTAATTTTCGTTGTGTATTAGCATTTGACAAATCACTAAATTATGAGTTTGAGTATTTTCTTTTTTGCAAATTATGAGGTTTCTAAATATTTTGCTTATTGGCAATTATGAGTATCATTGTTTTTATTATTTTGATATATATAATTATATATATACACAAACCCATGTCTGTATCTAGGAAAAAAATTGTCAAACCAACATATTTGAACATTGAACCCATACCCGTCCCCATACTAGGATCAACAACTTAGATTTAATGAATTAGAAGGAAGGGGTTAGTCTCTATTTATATCCTTGAAATGTTCCCTTAAGCTTCTTAGGATGTGGCCTACATATCCAAGGAAGGTGTACTTTGAGGGATATATATTGTGTTCTTTGAGTAGAATCAGCAAAGAGAAACATTCAAGTGACCAAAATGAGAAATTAGAACAAAGTAGTGCATGAAATGAAAAAGATCTCATGAAATAGGGATTTTGCCTTGATAGCTAACTCCATACCAAGGCTTCATCAAGGTTTCAATGGGGGTTGTAGATGAAATTATGGCAATAACAATGGTTACAAGATAAACCTAAAATCCAAAGTCCTAGCATAAAAAATGTGTTGATGAAGAATTTAATTGGGAATCAACATCTTTAAGTTATTTGTGTAACAAATAATGCTTTACAAGTATGAGGGCATATTTTGCCCAAAGCATAAGGGAGGTCATATGTGAGTTTATATAAATTAAGGCATTCTATTGTCAAAGTATTTGTGGTTAAATTGCCCTAAGATCCCATTTAATGAATAAAATCCCATGAAATAAGGATTTTGCCTCTATAACTAATTATGTATAAGGGTTCACCAAAGATGCAAGTTAGACCCACAATCCACACACCCTAGAATAACTAATATTTGATAAAGAACCTAAATGGAAATCAACAATCTTAATTAATTCCTCTCTGTAACTACCAATGCTTTGCAGAAAAATGTATGAAAAAGGCAAATATTTCCCAACGCATAACAGAGGTCATGTGTGAGTTTATGTGGATTAAAGCATTCTGCATGGGTCATAACATTGGTTGCAATTTTTCAAACCATTTCTGGTTAAATGGTTCTCTTAATTCCGGCAAAAATTGTGATAAAATGAAATAAGACTTTGCTTGCATGCACAATTTGGATCCTTAATTAAGCTGAATCCTTAAAGTACTAATGTTGCTACATCCAAACAAATGTCTCTTTATAACGTCCTTGCACTGTAATGAATAACAATAAGCATGTCAAAATCAAGATCCATGTTGAAGGGCCAATATATTCTTGCTTCAGAATGACTGTCATAAACCATCCAATATTGCATAGTTGACGTGAAAAATTATGAAGGCAAGTTGCTTTTCCAATTGACCATATTTCTTTTATTAGCATGGCATACTTCTAGAACAGATAAACTGAAAAATTGGGGCCCAACCAAATAAATACACAAAAGACAAAACAAATGCGTCTGTCCATGGGATACAATGCTCCATCGTGGAATAGGATATGATATACCTGTCCAAAAAACTTTTCATCACTAACTGTGAAGATAAATTCATGTAAATACACAATAAACCTTCAAAGTTGGCATTGTGTAGTATGTTGGCAAGATACTGAAATAAAACTTGTCCAGTGCAAAATTGTACAAGTTTCTCAGAAGCTCAGAAAACTCCAAAGATTTTAAATATTTTTTCCTTAGCAGCTACAAATATCTATTTTTCCATCCCTGATGAAACTACATGAAGTGACTCCCAAAAAGAAATGAAATAGCTGGCTTCTGGTGAATGTTTTTCAAATAGTGTGATGACACTTCATAGAAGTTCAAGGTTAAAAATTTATTACAAAGAAATAAATGATATTGTCATGTTCTCACTTCTAAAATAGACAAACTGAAAAATTTAGGCCCAGCCAGATAAATACAGAAAAGACAAAACAAATGTGTCTCTCCATCGAATATAGTGCTCCGTCATTGAATGGGATATCTGTCCAACAAACTTTACATCAGCTGTGCAGATACATTTGTAAATACACAGTAAACCGTCAAAGTTGACATTATGTAGTATGTTGACAAGATACTGTAATAAACTTGTCAAGTGCAAAATTGCACAAGTTTCTCAGAAGCTTAGAAAACTCCAAAGATTTTATAGATTTTTTAATTAGCAGCTACAACTTTCCATTTCACCATCCCTGATGAAACTGCATGAAGTGACTTCAAAAAAGAAATGATATAGCTGGCTTCTGGTGAATGTTTTTCAAATAGTGTGATAGCAATTTATAGAAGTTCAAGGTAAAAAATTTACAACAAACAAATACATAATATTGTCATGTTCTCGCTTGGATTTCAAAAGCTCAAATATGAAAACAGGTTATTTTATTAACTATAAGTCTATATGAGAAATATACGGAGCTGTACCTGCTATACCCTAGTTTTGCTGACATGAAAAAACAACTCTCTTTTTTTTTGATATCTCAGGGGGGTATCCCCATGACCGGCCGGGCTTCTCTTAAGTTTCCATTACCAGGCAAGACTAATCCCCTCTGGGCCGCGCAATTTCCCAGCGCCTGCCCACAGTGTGCATGGCTGGGTTAGTTGAGGTTTGAACCTGCATCGATTGTCCATGTCTTTCAATGGCTCAAACAACCGGTCTACACCCTAGGGGCCACGAGAAAACAGATTTTACATAAATGAAATGTTGCCAATTGTCAGTGGTGCAACTGTGCATAAATGTTTTCAAAGTTTCAATTGTTTGTCTGATCAAATGCTTGCATGAAAAAAAAAAAAAAATTCATCTCTGGTTGCAAATTGGATTTTTTCCATCCTCTGGTGGAAAAGGCATAAATATAGAACGATATATCAAGAGATTGATCAGCACAAAGCAACTGTTATGTATAGATATCTGTAAACCATCTTCACGCACGGGACTTATTTAGCTTCACATGATACAATTAGCATTCATTACTGGCAGGTAATAGTAGATTCCACAATTGGAAAACTAAAGATAACATCATTTAACTTAATTCCTGATTCAGATTTCAAATAATATATTCATCTCTCCTCTTACAGCATTCTTGAATCAAAATCAGTTGTAATAAACAATACAGTCAGCACTGGACCGGAGACAGCACTGCAAATCATCTCTGATTGCAGATTGATTTTTTCCATCCTCTTGTGGGAAAGTCATAAATATAGAACAGAACAAGACATTGATCAGCACAAAGCAACTGTTATGTATAGATCTCTGTAAACCATCTTCACGCACAGGACTTTTTAAGCTTCACATTATACATTTAGCATTCATTAGTGGCGGGGAATAGTTGATTCCACACTTGGAAAACTAAAGATAACACATCTAACTTATTTCCTGTTTCAAATTTCAAGTAATATATTCATCACTCTCCTCTTACAACATTCTTGAATCAAAATCAGTTGTAATAAACAATACAGTCAACACTGGACCAGAGACAGCACTAAAATCTTCTCTGATTGCAGATTGATATTAACCATCCCCTGGTGGAAAAGTCATAAATATAGAACAATATAACAAAACACTGATCAGCACAAAGCAACTGTCATGTATAGACCTCTGTAAACCATCTTCACAAACAGGACTTATTTTGCTTCACATTATACATTTACCATTCATTAGAGGCAGGTAATAGTTGATTCCACACTTGGAAAACTAAAGATAGCACATCTAACTTAATTCCTGATTCACATTTTAATTAATATATTCATCACTCTTCTCTTACAACATTCTTGAATCAAAATCAGTTGTAATAAATAGTACAGTCAGCACTGGACCAGAGAAAGCACTACAAATCCTCTCTGATTGTAGATTGATTTTTTCCATCCCCTGGTTGAAAAGTCATAAATATAGAACAATATAACGAGACATTGATCAGCACAAAGCAATTGTTATGTATAGATCTCTGTAAACCATCGTCATGCACAGGACTTATTTTGCTTCACATTATACATTTACCATTCATTAGTGACAGGTAATAGTTGATTCCACACTTGGGAAACTAAAGATAACACATCTAACTTAAACTGATTCAAAGTAATATATTCATCACTCTCCTCTTACAACATTCTTGAATCAAAATCAATTGTAATAAACAATACAGTCAGCACTGGACCAGAGACAGCACTACAAATCTTCTCTGATTGCAGATTGATTTTTTCCATCCGCTTGTTGGAAAGTCATAAATATAGAACAATATAACGAGACATTGATCAGCACAAAGTAATTGTTATGTATAGATCTCTGTAAACCATCGTCACGCACAGGACTTATTTTGCTTCACATTATACATTTAGCATTCATTAGTGGCGGGTAATAGTGGATTCCACACTTGAAAAACTAAAGATAACAGCATCTAGCTTAATTCCTGATTCAAATTTCAAGTAATATACTCATCACTCTCCTCTTACAATATTATTGAATCAAAATCAGTTGTAATAAACAACACTGTAAGCTCTGGACCTCAACTGCATTCATTGGGAGGGCTCACCTGGGATACATCTTTTATACCAACATGCTTTGGCTCACCAATTTCAGATTCTTTAAGTGAAATGACTGTTTCAAAAGCCCCCACCAATGTCTTCACCTTGCTTTTTCTAACAGGAGCCAGCTTATTAACTTCTTTCTCAATCACATGATTCAGCATCCACTCTTCGGATGCCTTTCTTGCTTGTAATTCCTGATGCCTCAGGTTGACATTCTCTGGTTTTGATTTGGGATTGGAAGAGTCAATAATTCTTCCTCTTCTAAACCTTCTCTTCTCCAGACGTTGGTTATCCTCTTCAGAACCAGCTATAATTCGACCTCTTCTGAACCTTCCTTTCTCCAAACTCTGATTACCCTCTTCAGGAACTGTTGTCTTCTGTTGTTTTCTAACTTTGCCAAGCTCGTCTTGTTCATCATTGGATTCATTTCCACAACTATCACCATATTCAGAGTACTCCTCAGAATACTCGCTGTCAAAGTCTTCATCAATATATTCTTCAGCTAGACTTTCCCCATATAGTTGAAACTCATCAATCCTTTCCTCATGTGGTTCAAAATCATCATTCTTCTCATCAACAAATTTGTTGCTGTCAATAATTTCGTAGGGTGCAGAAATGGGTGCATCATTCCTCTCACTGCATTCATGGCAATATTCTTCAACAGATTGCCCATCCCCTTCAGTATCAATATGTTCCATTGCACTATCTGCATGCTCCTCCTCACTTGTTTCATCAGCACTGTGAGAATGCTCATCATACTGATTAGCATCTTCAGCATCATTTGAACATATTTGATCATTTGCAGGCAACTCTTCCTTGTCACTACATACGTCTACTGCTTGATGATCATTTGCGGGCAACTCTTCCTTGTCACTACATACGTCTACTGCTTGATGAGCATCTTCAGCATCATTTGCACATATTTGATCATTAGCGGGCAACTCTTCCTTGTAGCCACTACACACCTCTACTGCTCCATCTCTGTCAGGCTTTTCATGTTGTGGGTCAGAGGAAGAATTTTGGCTTGAGGATCTCGGTGAATCAGATTTAACTGCACCATTCTTTTCTCTCCTCTTCAGTGATTTCTCTATTGTCTTTAACACTGGCTTCTTTGTTTTTGCAGTGCTATGACCATCAAGAGCATACTTGGGTGGTGGAGTAGCTTTTTTGGCACTGCCATAGATGTTGAGAGCATGGTTCTGTGATTGAATAACCTTTTTGGCATTCTCATGGTCATTGAGAGCTTGGCTGGGAAGTGGAGAAACCAATTTTGCTTTACCGTTGCCATTGATTACAGGCTTGGGAGAGACAGAAGCTTTTGTTTTCTTTTCTGAAGAGGACTTGGAAGGCAAAGAAGGCGTGGTTTTGGATTTCAAAGCTGTCGACCTTATCACTTTGGCCTGAAATTCTGACTTATTAACAGCAGTCTTTTCCTTTGGGGACACTTTAAAGGAATGGCCAACAGGAGTGGAGGAAGTCCCAGTCGGAGTGGAAGAAGTCGCAGTCGGAGTGGAAGGAGACTTGACTGGAGTGGAAAGCTTGATTGGAGAAGGAGTATCAGAAATGCTTTTACGGCCCTTAGGGGTCTTTGCAGCTGCAGATTTTGGGGCATCTGAAGGTGCCTTGTTTGCACTTGTAGCATGATTATGATGATGCTTAGAGGAATCGTATGTTTTAGAATGAGATTTCTCAGGTTTTATTCCATATTTACAATAATGATGGCAGGAGCCAGTGGAAGGTCTAAGGTAATGAGGAATGTGCTTGGAGGCCTCGTCACTTGGAGTGGGGTTTTTAGAACCATTGGAGATCTTGGCTACTTTCTCCAACCCATTAGAAGAAATCTTTAAATGTGTTGGAGGAGTTGTTGGGGAAACTGCCAGAGAAACATCTGCATCAGCAATAGGCTTGAAAGCGTCATCACTTGGGGTAGTGCCCTGTGAACCATTCGAGATCTTGGCTACTTTGTCCAACCCATTAGGAGACTTCCTTAGGTTTGTTGGAAGTGTTGTGGGTGTAAGTTTCTGAGGACTATTTGAAGCAACCATAGGCCTGTTAATCTGATTGTCTGGCTTACTTCCGATAGAAGTCTTTCCGGTCATAGGTTTGCCTGGTCCATTTATTTTTCCACTCTCAACACCCTCTTGGATTGTCATTTCAAGGAGAAAATTCACGAAAGCAATATATATGAATAGGACAGAACAATTTGCTCTCACCGGTAGAAGATCCAACCAAAGCTACTGCTACAGATGCTGACCAATCTGAAATACAAAGTGCGCCCGTGCTTCAATTGCTTGTATCAAACATATAATGAACTCTGCAAAAAGAGAGTGTAATGAATTATTAGATTCAACTTCATATATATTGAACAAATGCACTTTAGAATAAAAAATTGAATATTTGAAACCTGTTAACAATGGGTTCTGAAGAATCAAGGAAAAAGAAAAAGAAATATCATGATCCAAAACTCTATAAGAGAAAGTAAGATGAGCTCCCTCCTCGCATCCAATGAAGCATTACTTAATAGGAATCTGATGTGATATATAAATGAAAATTGCTTATACCAGTAATATGGATCTGTCAAGACAAACAAGACATTCCAATTCATTTCATATATGTCTACCCCAAAATGGATCTATTCTTTCGAAATAAAAGCCTTACTCTCAACTATCCAATTCCACTTCTAAGTTATATAGATATGACACTATTTGCCCATCTGTTCCCACCTAACTCAGACGCAGATTCACAGGCCACCTTCTGATTCAGCGCCGCACAAAAAAATGGGAACGAATTCAATTGAATACCGTTTTACAACAGTTAGGCAGGTCAGATACTCCGTGTGAACCAACACGCTGAAAAGTCTGTATTATTACTAGCGCAAGAGTACTGCCTACACAATAATTTAGAAAGCCTTCAAAAGCAGGATTGATAAGGTATTGCTTAGCAGAGAAGGGAAAAAAAGCATTTATATTGATAACCAGGATTAACTCAAACAGGATTTACACATATAAATTGCACAGAATGTCAAGACATGTGAGCGAAGCATGTGAATCGAATAAATTGACAAGCATAGCAATATTGATTGAAGGCATAAAAGATGGCTTCTATCATGATCTATAACATTATCTTATCTCTAACCATTTTAACAAAACAGAATCATTAACACACAAAAGTTCTGAAAAGCCTTAGCTTGAGCAATACCTATAAATTCAATTCATCCATAAAAGACCCGCTGCAAAATCCTCTGACAGGACAAAAACAATCGCCCACGTTAGATTTCAGGCTAAAAGCAGTCTCACCTACATGAAACACATGACCCACCTCTCATGTTAATCCAAAAAGAGATTATTGTTCACCTCAAGACTCAGCCCAAAGGTGACCTGTTGCTCAATCCAAACAGTCTTTCAAATGCCCAAATCAAATCAAATTGGATTGCACAGATATCGACCCAAGATCAGGTACGTAGATGACCAGAAAACCGATGATCTAGACAAGACTCACCCACACAGCAATCGGAAATTTAAGCTTGGAAAACATGCCAGAAAAATCATATTTTTTATCAAAATCCATTCTGTTCAAAATGGTGCAACTAAATGAACGGAAAGAAGAAGAAGATTAAAGGAGGAGGAGAAGAACCGTTGGGTGGGCCCCGCGGTAGATTGTTTCTTTTTGCCCCCCTCTTTTCATCAAGTAACACCTATACACCCAAGTCAGTTTTGCCTTGGGATTTCACAATTATGCTGTTTCCTCAATCGTAACGCAAGGCATCAATCTGATTCATTTTACTAAATATCTACTTATTCTACAACAACTTGAAGCCATTCTTAATTTTGACTGCGGTTACAGTCATGTGGAATTGAAGAACCTGGACAAATAAGACAAAAGTTACAAAGATACTTCACCAACGCAAACTATTTGTTTAATAATGGTGTTTTAGAGGCTAATGTGATTTGTCTCCTCGGGCCTTGCATGCTCTTATCTGGTCAATAGTACGGCTAGCTGCAAATTTTTATGTAAACATGGGTTTGTACAACCACAACAATAGTGTGGGGTGTTATGATCACCCACTCAATTGAAAGGGTCAGTTTTTTATTGATCAAAGTTAAGGAGGTCAATTTGAGGTTCCCTCTTATCATTACACTTCGTACTTATGTACAAGTTATGGGTAACTTAGTTCGCCATTGATTGTTCCCACGTAATTCATCTTCTTCTTTAAGATGGTTTCCCAATTGTATCAGTGGATAAATTTTAAAGAATAAAAAAAGTTATAGGTGGGCCTAAGTTTAATGATCCGTATTTGTTTCGTTAGAAGTGTTTATAAACCCGTAAGGGGTCTAACATATAGAGAAGCTTCTTACTTAACTTTTTATCTTCCCCAATCTTACGGGATTTTTTTTTAAAGAGTATATTGAAATTTGAGTAATCTATTGAGTTGTATATTTTTTATAATTTTTTCATATAGAGAAGCTTCTTACTTATCTTTTTTATCTTCACAAATCTTAGGGGAGTTTTTTTAAGAGTATATTGAAATTTGAGTAATCTATTGAGTTGTATATTTTTTATAATTTTTTCATTCTTATAGGGGAGAGGGGCCCATAGTAGGGCAGCCTACTTCTAGGCTTTTGAATTTCATAACATATGATTTCAAAAAAGTCTCAATTTTGTACCACAGTTTACTTGTCAACAACTCATCAACTCATCTTCTTAAAAAAATTATTTTTAGAGTCACATCATCAAATATAATGCCACATCAGCATGTTTTTTGTAAAACTGCATAGGGGCCCATAGTAGGCACTGAGTCCCTTGAACATGTTTCGCTGATGTGGCATCATAGGATTTGTCAGATTATGTATTTTATGGAAAAAAGTGTTTTGCAAGTGGATATTAAATGCTCCATTGTGGGGACCATATATATCTACTTTATCCCTACTATTGGTCCTTGCCCTACTATAGGCCCCTCTCCCCTATCTTGAGTTTTTTTTCACCAAGATTATTTTCCTTGTTCTTCTATCTTAGGAATATTTTTTTCACCAAACTTATTAAGAAAATATAGTGATGGTAAAAAATGGTATACCTTTCATTATGTTCTTTTGTTTTGGGTTCACTTTGATTGAGTTGTCTCTATTGCAATGACTAATATACAAGTGGCATGTTTTGGAACAAGAGCTCACAAATAATTTGAATTTGATACCATCTACACACATTTGTAGGGATCGATCTTCATCTTTTGTTTACTCGTTTCCTTATTCTAAAGAAATTTGTGGGTATGAATTTAACCCTAAAATTTTAAAATGTAAGACCAAGTCGACCTTTTTCTAACCGATTGTTATGTATTGACTCAATGTGAGATGTGTTAACTTTTGTGCTAGGATAATATTAAAGGACAAACTCTAACTCATTCTAATCCATCTTATTCCAAATTGCATCATCACTTAAGGAGCACCATAGAAAATCAATTTGTCATATACTTATATCAACAATTCTACACAATGAAAGCTTATGCATATTGTATGATTGTTTTTTCTTTAATCCTCACTTTAAATTGTTAAATTTAGTCCTAGGTGTTTGATCAAAAGAGAAGATCATTGCCTATCGAACTCCTTAAAGGAGTTAATTAATATTGCTTGTTTTATAGATTGAGATTCTTGGAGGTAAGGTGAATAGGTTTTAGGAGACCAAAAATCATAGATCATTTTCATGTTCAAAGGTACAATCTATGAGAAGGGTTCACTTCTATTAGTGCAAAGTTTAATTTCACAAGTATAAATCCTATCTAGAAAAAATATACATCAATTAGTCATATTTCAAAGCATTCTAGAACTAAACTTGATATTGTGTACATGAAAATTGGAGCATGCAATAAAAAGTTAAAACTATAATAACCCATCCCATTCTCAATCTTATGCAACACTTAGATTAAGCAAAAGAGTTAGTAAAACCTACAATCTAATCTTATAGCCAAAAAATTATAAATTGGTCAAGTTTATAATGGTTGTGCTCAAAGATGGTTGATGTGATGATATGTGAGTGCTCCTATCTGCAACATATCATTGTATTTTATGGAGTCTTAAAATGGCTTGGGTGGAGGCCAATTTATAAATTTTTGGCTATAAGATTAG
>VDFB02391611.1:0-41322 GCA_007258455.2 Sequoia sempervirens
GAAGAGGGTTTAGGGTTTAGGGTTTAGGGTTTAGGGAGATAGAGAGCAACAGGGAGAGATATATCAATCACCCTCCCTATATCTCTATCTATTCATCCTTATCTCTTTATCTCTCTACCTCTCTCTATCTCTTTATCTCCCTTTCATTTTGTATGTTTCTCATTATCTCCCTCTCTCTATATTTTCTTCCCAATATTTATCTGTCTCTTTAAGTGTGCAATGGGTACATTGAAGAGGTCTTAAAGGAGAATTATCATATATTTAATCAAATGGAATGCTACCTTGAGCATAACTCCCCAAGGACACATGCCATCCTTGGATTGTTGACATGAAACAACCAATCAAAATTTAGTTTATATTTTCCCTCTCTCTCTTTTCCTTTGTATCTCTTATATTTCTCTCTCATGCTCTCTCTCTCTCCCTATCTATCTAAGTTCATCTCTTTCTCTCATTCTCTATCTTTTTAGTTTCTATATCTCTTTCTATTAGCTAATAGGCTATATATATTGTGAGATTTGAGCTTGAAACAAATCTCATGCCTGGAAACCAATATTGTGTCATTGGAAAACAAGTTTCAATTGCCATTTAATGGTAAACCAGTTGTAGTGTAATGGTAAAATCCTCTAAAATATCAGGTAAAAGCCTATATATACTATTATATAATAATAAATATAATTATATTATATCTAATTTAATCTAATATTACTATTATATTAAATATATATTATATTAATTATATTTTGTATTGGGAGAACGCCAAGGAAAATATAGAATATATACTTTCACAAAGAAAGAACATGAATGTCTATTATTAATCTACAAGAATAAGCTACAAAATATAAATCTAATATAGCTAATATATATTTAACTAATATATACTTAACTACATTGTAGAATATTAAAACCTAGCTAAATGGCACCATAATTTTCAATTTAATTAACATACTCTAAAACCTAACGAAACCAGGTTGTAGCTCATAAAATTGGAGAAGTGAAATTTCAATACCAGCGCTGAGGAAGAGTTTGGAGGAGTGAAAACAAGGTCACTACCAGTGCCAAGGAAGAGTTTGGAGTTAAAACAAGGTCAATACCAGCACTGACGAAGAGCAGAGGAGTGAAAACAAGGTCAATACCAGTGTTGAGGAAGAGTTTGGAGGAGTGAAAACAAGGTCAATACTAGTGCTGAGGATGAGGTTGAGGGCACTCAGGAAAAATCGACGACCAAGGGATAATGAGTATTGTAATTTTGGCACCCCCATTCGCTTTAACCTGTAATTTTCATGCCTAGTTTCCAAATATCTTCTCGTACATTGGCACCCCCAAAGGTCTAGGATTTCATCACACATAGCCTTCATCGCATGATTTTGAAGCAATTGTAGACTTAGTCCAAGTATATTCTAGGCTAAGCTAGATCTAATGAATGGAATTAGAGGCATACAATTCTTCTTTAATACCTCCACCACAAACATATGCAAGGAAAGGTCTCCTCCCTTCTTAGTAGTGATAACCTCCTCCACACACAACCCTTAAAAATTATGAATAGAGGAATATAATCTTTGAAGAACTCAAAGCTGATTCTCTCCTACTTGATGCAATTAGTCATTTTTATCCTTACAAACATTTATAGTGATTACTAGAGGCACATAGACCAATTCTTCATAATAGAAGAATTTGATCATACTTTTCCAATGATGGCATTATGAGAAAACCTTAGGTTAAATGAATAATTCCTAGCTAAGTTATTTAAATCATGTCCAACCATACAAGAGAAGACCACTGCTATGTGTACTTGGATACCATGGAGAAAGTCTCTTTGGGCTCTTTCATCAATCAAGCTATTGTTAAATTTAACACCTAAAAGTGAGAATGAAGAATCTTTCCTAAGATGGTGGTCATCCCATTATATCTCTTAGAGTTGTTAGACTCGAAGTAGAGATTGGACCATCAAATAGTGTCACCATGAATCTACCAATATATCCATTAAATTGAAAAACCCTGACTTAACAACCACAAATTCACAAGAAAATTGCCCCTATCAGCCCTAGGGCATCAATTCAATGCCAAGTTTCTTGCTTTAACAGACCCCTAAATTCAATGAACCTCTATCATACCATGGTGCACACCAATCCACTGAGTTACAGTTCCAAGACAGTGGGTGGATTGGTGGATGTCATTTCTATTTAGCCCTCAAACCCTTACACAAGAAAAACAAGGCAGTCCCTGTATTGGATTGTTTTCTCCCACAAAATAGTGATTTAGCACTTCAAAACAAATTCAAATGAAATGGAACACATATATTTATGTACACGAATGATCTCAAAGCATTTTAAGCTTGTACGGATCCATACAACACAAAAGAACTTCAGAAAAATAGTAAAAATGCAGAAAATTGCTTCAAGAATGTGGTATTTGATATGAAATTTTAGTATCAACAATTGCAATGGGATGGGAATACAATATGATAGAAGTGGGATAAGAAATGCATCGTTTGAAGCATCAAACCAATATGCAAAGATGAAAGAAAGTGCTAACCCCTTAAACTAAAAAAGTTTCTTTTAACTTTAAGTTTGTTGGGTAGCCAATTCTTTTAAGTTATCAAATCCTACCATCATACATAATGAAAATGTTGTTTCAAATGACTATGAGCACTAACCTTCACTATTTGAAGATGTTGAAACCTTGTCATAGAGAACTAGAACATTGATGCAACCACTCATCCTACCTTAAAACATACCAAAATTCTCCTAGCAATTAAAAAAGAAGATTTAAGATGACTTAAACAATTTTTATTGCCAAAGCATAAACTTATGATGACTTAACAGGGCCTAGTACACACTCCCTCCCCGTTAACCACTTAGACATATGGAAATTAAATATAAATTTTCTGCTATTTTTAGTCATGTAGGTGTCCAATAAACCACTTGGTGGTGTTTCCCTTCAAGTTTATTTACTTGAATGAAGAGCAAAAGTCCTTTGATTACAATTATAGAGTACATTTGAGGCCTTGGTTGTGTAACTGGTGGACCATAGTCACATTTGACACTTGTTACAAATTTTGGGAGTTAAAACGTTAAGTAGATTTGATTTGTGATGGACAAATTTGGATGGTAGTAACAATAACTTGCAATCTATCAAGACTTGATTACCTTATAACCTGTCAAATTCTAGCGATGAAATGATAGATTTTTCATAATGTCACCTTGGGATCACATCACCATGAAAGAACTTCATCCAACATCCTTATGAGTGTAGGTACCACCAAATAGGTATTTGTCAGCTCTATCTTCCTCGAGTGAGGGATATTTAGGAAGTGAAGAGGAAAGCGAGACATGTAGTAGGTCTAAAAGAGTGATATCAACTAGAGGTCAAAAGATTAGAAGAATAATTCATAAATTCAAGGAATTTTTTCTTGTTGAAGGGGGGTCATGTTCTTATGATGATGAGAGCATATGCGACATTGAGGTTCCATTGAGGTACAAACATCTAAGGAAACAATGGGTAACCAAGGAACTTCCTCTAATCAACACTGATTTTTGTGTCAGCGAGAGGATATATCTCATAGCACCATCGTCATTACATGGTTTCTGCTTATTTTGCATGGACGGCATAAAGGTCTGTTACAAAAAATTTACTGAATTGATGGAGTATGTCGGACCCTATTACAGTTACAAAGATTGGATGCAGCTGGTTTGATATACATGAATTATGCATAGGTATGCACTATCAGCAAATTATATACAACTAAAAGATAAAGATCAAAATAAAGGAGTGGCTATGTACATTGACAGAAGGCAAAAAGCATTAGGGAATATTGCAGGGTTTATAAATAGTACATGACCTGGGTCAACAAATAAGCAACCCAATTGCATATTCGAGGTGCGCGAGGGAAACCGTGTATTCGTATGTGCGATAAAATCAATAACTGCAAGGGAAGAGTTGCTAATCAATTACAATTTGAATCACTTAGTTACAAACACAGTTACTATGGGGGTGGTACGTACTATGTACCATTTTACCCAACCTCCAATTAATGACTCCAATATAACATTTAATTCTTTTCTTTATTTTTGTAAGTCTATTGGTTTCATTTCGGTAATGCTTTTTTATATTTATTTTTTGTCACAGCAGAACATTGATCGTATGGGGAAGGCTCTGACCTAGAGCATAGATCATGATGCATCTTCAGGAGCTTCTACCTAACAGGTTTACCTCATTATAATTGTACAAATTAGATACAAGAAAAATGTTTTATTATTATGTTTTTTTCATAAGTTTATTGGGTTAATTTCGATAATGTTTTTAATATTCTTGTTGCAATCGGCTAATCGGGGAAAGGCACCAGTAGTAGAGGAGAGCATCCATAGGGAGGTGCATTCAATATTATTTGATGATGACATCACATATTCAGCAAACCCTCTCGATATGATAAGGAAGACCCAAAAAAAATGCAATGAAGAAATCCTTAAGTTGTTATTCATAGTGCCTCAAACAGATGAGATAAGAGAGGGTTAAAATATTGACTGAGAGAGTACAAAACTTGCAAGTAAGCTTTCATGAGGTCTTTAATTATAACATAATTTCATTCATGGTTTTATATTTTGTACTCTTTTATGTCATGAACTAAAATATGTGTTGTTTTTACAGAATTTTTTGCATCCTCATGATGTTGCTGGCCATGATCAGGGTATTGCAGGTGCTGCCCGAGGAGTAGGGGTTGGTACAAGTGGGAATCCTGATCTTCCTATTCATACATCACATCATCCAACCCCATCATTTGTGCCTATATTGTCGTCTAAAATTTTGGCAGCACATACCATGCAGGAATCAAGTAGTGCACCCTCTCGCAGCGAACACATGCTAGAACATGCATCAGGACATGTACCTCGGGATGCAGAGGCCACTAGTACTGGTGATGTTTTAGTAGTATTTCCTGGATCTTCCCGTATTACTAGTATGGGAACATTACCAGTCACATTTTTGGTGACCGAGGATTTTGTTCCCGTAAAGATAGAGAAGGTCCCAGGTACTTTAAAAAAAATTAATTATTATTATATATAATCAAATTGAAATTTACTTATTGATCACTCTTTTTAGACTAATGATCCCATGATCATTTTGTAGGAAATGATTTTTTTTATAAAAATCTAAGTGATATTACATTGGAGCTCTTCGGGCCCACCATACGTACATAGTGGAATTCCCAAAATGAAGATTTAAAAGATGAGCTCATTAACCATTTAGTTGTGTTATTCGGTGATAAAACATTCAGCGAATGAAGGTCCTTAAGAAAGTTGGTACCTATCTAAAAAGTATGTGAGGACCAATATAGGTCACATTTAGAGAACAACAAAAATTACGAGCGATTCTAAGAGGGAGTGGAAGGACCCATGATTACGGATGGAAGGACGGTGTTGGATGGAAAAGAAGGCTGAAAAGAAAAAGGAAAGACACCGGGCCAAGGAAGGTATGTGATACTATCAACAATGTAATTATATATTTACTCTTTCTTTTTATAATCTAACATATTTCAAATTTTTCATAGGCTTCCGACACATCAAGGAAACAAAGGAAAGACTAGAAAAACACAGGCAACACAAACTTGGCTCTGGTGGTTATATGAAATTAGCCGCATGAATTGTAAGTATCAATAAATGAAATATTGCATCCAAATAATAAATTGCAAACAATTTTGGTTTTATCACACCATAGAAGCAAAATTCATGATCTTATGCAAAAATGCAGGGCTGAATTCAATAGAGTTATAGAGGACACTGAAGATTGTCTTCCAACAAGGCTATGGAGTCGTACGAAAACCTAGCAGAGTCTAGGCAAATAAACTCAATAAAGTTTATTTAAAATTGAATACTTGTGCAATCTATTCAATATTAATTTCCACCATAAAGTAATTATGTTCCTATTTGTTTTAAATAGACAAGCAATGATAATACTGCACATGACATTGGAATGCAACCTGGTGAGGGTGGAGCACAACCTACAGATGAAGGTCATGGTGTGCATCCCGGTACTTGGATGTATTCATGTGCTATACAAAACATAGTATGGATTAATACAATTAAACATCTTTAATTGCAATTGGTGTATTAATTAATGTAACCTTTCGTGTTTCAACTTTAGAGCATGTAGAACATGATCAACATGTTGAGCATGATTAGGCTAGAGAAGATCAGGAACATGATGTGGCCCCATCAGGTAAAGGGACCACTCTAATGTTCTTTTAAACATATTTAATTGCAATTGGTGTATTAATAAATGTAACCTTTCATGTTTCAACTCATCAGATTTAGAGGGTGTTGAACATGTTGAGCATGAGGCTATAAGAGAAGATAGGGAACATGATGTGGCCCATTAAAGTAAAGAGAACCACTCTAATGTTCTTTTAATTAATGAAATACTTGTAACAATAATAATAAAACATATCAATTTAACATTTCTTTGTTATTGCAGCAACCCCCCTTGAGCGGCGTCCACGTCATGAGTACATGACTAGGCGTACATTAAGATCACAAGCAGAGGGCATAACAACTAAAGGGGGATAAATGATTTAGAAAATGATACTCCACTTCAGCTTTTTTAGCTTCAAAAGAAACAAAAAAAAGTGATTGTAATCATATTATGAATGAATGTGAATATGTTAATGAATGAATGTTATATGTTAATGAATGAATGTTATATGATAATGAATGAATTTTATATGTTATTAATGGATGAATGAATAAATTTTATATGTTATTAATGGATGAATGAATGATTAATGTTATATGATCGGGTATGGGGAATTGAGAGTGATGTGAGGGGGGGGCAAATGAGCTTCCACCGTCACGTGGTTGGCCCTGTTAAGTAGAGAATATTAAACTATTCTTGAAACAAAGAGAAGCTCAATAAGGTAATGAACTTTTGAATATAAGAAATACATTGTTTGAAGCATGATCAAACCAATATGCAAAGATGAAAGAAAGTGCTAACTTTTCACTATGGTGGCAAAAAAATGATTCTTTATACCCTGATGCCTTCATTTTTCAAGCCAATTTCTCCTTCTTTTCATAGCTCTTCCATGTTTTTGGATGTGATATGACTCCTACACAGAAAACATGTACCAGTTTACAGCCTTCAATCCAACTACATCCAAGTATCTTTTTAATTCTTCTATCTTTCATCAATTTGTTTACTATTTGAACCTCGTATAGATGTTTTAGATGAAGAACCCATTATTGTGAAATGTGCCTCCAGTTGAGTAAAGTGAATCCATGCTTTGCATCATAATTTGAAGTTGTTTCCATTCCAATTTTTTGAG
This sequence comes from Sequoia sempervirens, assembly GCA_007258455.2. NCBI lineage: Eukaryota > Viridiplantae > Streptophyta > Pinopsida > Cupressales > Cupressaceae > Sequoia > Sequoia sempervirens. Next base: position 7,313 of record VDFB02391611.1, read on the forward strand.
TTTAGTTTGTTTGTATGGATTTCTATGAATACCACATTGTGTTGTGTGTGGATTTGGTTTCAAATCTTTGTTTATTTTATTTTTAGTGGTGACATAACTCTAAAATTTGACTTTTGTGCATAACAAGTTAGTGGAAAAATTGACAGCTTTGAAGGGTTTAGAGGCTTGATTGAGATAGATACACGGATATTTGGATCTTGTTGTTGATGGGAGGCTTCCAATTAACCATGAAATTTTGTTCAAATGTTTTGTACTAATTTTTAGGAGCTTGAAGAAGAGGGGAAGCGCCCACCTGACCTCCCAAACCTTAAGAGGAGAATAAAAGAGGGTAATGTTTTAATTTTGATTATTGCTGCATTGTTTTCAAGATTACAAGGCATCACCTATTTCATCTATTTGGACTATATTTGATAGTGTTCATTAATGATACATATCAATCCTTTCTCTATCATTTGTTAGAATTTTGTCCAATTTCAAATCTTTAAGGCAAAAAGGGTCTACTCGGAAGGACTATACTGAGAGGCTTGTTGCATATTTGTCTATATATTATGGCTACAATGACTATTTGATCTAGACCTTCCTCGAGGTTGAAGCTTGAATTTTTGGAATTTTGTTGTTATTATCTATTCTAGTGCTTTGTTTGATTTCCATTTTAGCACTTTGTATGCATCTTAGTGAATTTCATAATAAAGTTAAATGAGGTGATATTATGTTGAATGACTGTAAATTGTGGTCTCCAAACTTTAGATGTTCCTTATTGTTGAAGCAGTAGAACTTATTGAAGAAAACGAAACTCCTCCCCCTACATGCCTCTGGACCAACACTTTAAAGGTCAGTAGCTGGAATAGCCAATTTATAGTTGAATAAAATACTTATTGCTCACCTAAGTAACTAAGCATCTATTTTTGGATGTTATTTTCCTACATTGATTTTCCTAAAACAAACACAAGAAGCATGTGTGAAAAATATACCAATTTTCCTAAAACACATGTAGGGACTATTCACAAAATATATCTTGATGTGCATAAAACAAACACAGGAAGTATCAATGAGAGATGCGTTGATAAACACAAAAAACACACCATGACCCTGAGCACCTATAGGTACTGTTATAGCAAAGTGGAACACAAAATCTTACTTCATACCAACCTCACTACTCTATGATACAAATATATATTTAGGAGATCGTAATTAGGTAAAGAAATATATGGATAGAAAGAGATAGAGAGAGGAATGAGAGGGATAGAAAGATGTCTTCGTATTGCTGCAATATCTTGTCAAACCTTTCTTGTTGCAATGGGGTTGGAATATTTGTGAGCACTATTATTGTGTGTACTTTCTTGTGTAGGTGCATTTGTGGACTATCAAAAGCACAAATTTATGTGTGTGGGCAATGATCTTGCAACATTGTTTAGTAGAGACCAAAGCTAGTTTGGCTTGTGATGTTAACTCAAGGAGGTTAAGTTTCCACTTGTCATTATGTATTTTCCATTTTTGTGCCTTAAAATGGTAAATTCCATCATGATCATACACTCATGGTTGTCCAATATAAACAAATTATATCTTTTGTGTATAATTTTAGTTATCTCCTTCTCCCGATTTTAGTTATCTCCTCCAATATAACCAATAGATGCATCTGGAAGAATTCACAGACTCTTATGTCTGCCTTGAAAGAGCTCACTAATGGAGAGAAGAGGCCATAGAAGACTCTCACTGACAGGAAGCAAGTATATGATTCTAACCTTCTGGAGGAGTATCTATCTCTTCTATTTGTATTTCCAGATATATCACTTTTTTGCTTAGGCACATTATACTATAAAGCTCTGGTGATTTTTGTATTCCCTTACACTACATTTTTTTGTTATTTTGGTTTCAGGAAAATCAAGATGCATTTATCAAGTGTATAAAAAAAGATGTTGGCTTTAGTAATGGAAGACCTATAGCTGCATGTATCATCTATAAGTCACTTCTCCAATGGCGTTCATTTGAAGTTGAAAGAGCAAGTTTTTTTTATCGTATCATTCAAACGATTGGTTTAGCAATTGAGGTATCATTGATTCTACATTTCCCCAGTTCTGAGTAGTTTATGTGAATTGTCCCTATAGAATATAATGATTTACTCAAAAAATTATAATGATTTACTCATGTAAATTTCTCAATAATAACTACATTTTGAGTCAAAAAAGGATGTAATTGGCCCTACAGAATATAATTACCCATGGTCACCTTGTTCTACTCCTAAAAATCCTTCTGATCAAAGATATTGTGGCAAAAAAATCACATCGGCATGAGCTGGTATGGGTCTTCCCAACCTATTATGGGTTACAAGCACTTTTTAGCACATCGATGAGACATCAAAACTATTGTAGCGATCAGGATTACTAAAGAAGACATATCAGGGAGATTGGCTTATGGCCTCATCGATGAAGAGAATCTATCGGCAAGACAAGTCATCTCGGCATGAAAAATATATGTTGGCCTGAAGGTTTAAGTCTCACCGATGAAGTTTCATCGGCGAGACCATCATTTCTTTCACTGATAGGAGCACTGGGAATATATCAACAAGACATAGTGGTTCGGGTAAACATTCAGAACTTACCCCGATGGTATAAGTCTTGTTGATATACTTCCTCGTGCTTTGTCGATGAGACCACAAGTCAGTCCTCCCGATAAATCTTTTTTTTTTTAACTGTAATGTTTCGACGAACTAGTCCAATGAAAAAAAAAAGTGTGACGAGGTTGCTATGCTTCTAATGCAATTTTGATCTCATTCCGATGGTGAGATCGTTGAACAAAGGACAACTATTTTTTGGACTTCTGACGAAACTTGGTCGCAATTCCAACAAACTTCTCATGTTGTTCTGATGATTTGGTAGAAGCATGCCACGTGTTTTATGGCTATTGTTCATCGCTAGATCGACGCAAATTTCATCAATATTCCGATGAACACTAGGTCCCTTTTTTGTGGCTGCAACCGATGAAGTTCAGTCATGATTTCAAAGTTTTAAAGCTCATTGGGAAACCGACGAAATTTCAGCTACGAAAAAAATTTCAATGATTCATCAAAATTATGACAATAGTTTGTCGATAGTTCAACAAACTTTCATCGAAAAGTGGAGTCAAATACAGTAGTGTCAGAATGCCATTAAATAGAGCTCATGACCATAATCATGGAGCCATGAAGGAGGCTCAAAAATATAGTAAAGAAAAGTTTACACTATGTTCTTTTTGGAAATAGAAAAAATATTCTAGAGAGGTTGCGGCCAAGCTATCACCAGGAAAGAGAAAAATGCAGAAATAAAAAAAAATTCATCATTTGATCAAACCAAATATGGAGAGTATAATTTGTTTCATTTCTTTTGCTAGTGAGCTAAGTCCAGAGAATCTAAGCCAAGATAGAAGGGTTTCAAAATAAGGATGCATGATAGAAACAAAACATCCATTCATTTGTATCTATTGAGTCCAAATCAAGCTTGTTTTGACAGAAAACGGAGGTAAGATATAGAGAAATGGTGCATAGAAACTTTCTCAACTTCTTGTTTTTCAAAGAAATGCGAGCTCCAGAAGTGATTTGATGTCAGCCTCAAGACAAGAAAGGTGTCGATAGAGTAAAGAAAGAGAAAAATGCATGAGAATCTGAGAATGAATGTCTTTGAAAACACATTCAAATAAGTGGAAACAAATGATGAACCATGAAAGCTTTACCTGATTCAGCCTCAACAAAAAAAATTTTGAAGAAAACTCTCAAAAGCGGTGAGAAAATCGACAAAGACTCCTTCAGAAAGCTCGAGGTTTCAAACCCTAATGATGGTGGCATGTGCAGGGCAAGGGAGCTCAAAAAAACCAATTGAAAATGAGAGATGAAAATTAGGGCTTGGGTATTTTGTTCTAACTCATCATGGCGGAAAAAATGTTGATGTGAAAAAACTCCCACACAATCACATATAGTGTATATGTTTAATCATTCAATCTTTTAATATTCAAAAAAAATTAGAAAACAAAATATATATATTTTATAATAAAAAATTACTATTATCTATTAAATTTATTAATTTGTATGTTCAATTAATAATTAAAAACTATTGATATTATTTTATATAAAATAAAAATATGAAAAATATCTTTAACAATTATTAATTTTAATTTTAAAATATATATAGAAAAATATTTAATTAAATAAACCTAAAATGAATATATGAATTAAATATATAATTTAACCATTAAATTATGATTTTAATTATTATAATTTAAAAAAATTGTGTGATTGTGATTGTGATATTACATTAGATTCCTTGCACCCTAAGTTTTTTTTTAATTAAAATAGATCTGCCTCTTGCATTTCTTCCAAACCATTCATATTATTATTGTGAAAAATAAATTCTAAATAATGATTAATATTCAACAAATAAATTTTATTATTATTTTTTTATTTTATAATATGTTACAAATTAAATATTACAATTTTTAGTTGAAAAGAAGATAAAAATGCCATTTAATTCAAATGCTATTAATTCTCAAATTTAAGATCATACATCTTCATATTATCCTTTAAAAACAATTTTTTATCCTTTACTCAAAAAATTTAAACATGGGAAAATTTGTAGATGATTGAATGCAGAAATGAGGTGTATTATGCCATAAAATGTACAAAAGGGATATAGTTGAATTTTTAGTCCCTTGCAGTCACACCAAGGGACATATAGGGTTGAGGGTCCAATGTATAGGGTAGAGGGTATACTAGGGGTTGAGGGATTAGGGTTTAAGGGTTCAAGGTTTAGGGTTGAGGTTTAGGTTTAAGGGTTGAGGTTGAGATTAAGGTAAGAGCTTACTGGGGTTTAAGGGTTTAAGGAGTTGAGGAGTTGAGGAGTAGAGGTAGGAGTGGAGTTTAGGTAGAGGTTGAGAGTTGAGGTTTAGGGTTTAAGTTGAGTGTTTAAGGTTTAAGGGTTGATGGTTTAGGGTTGATGGATTGGGGTAGAGAGGGAGGGATGGATGGGTGAGAGATGGAGGAGAGTAGAGATAGAAGATCTTTTAGAAGAGAAGGAGAAGGAGGAGTCCCAGAGGAGATATATGAGAAGGTTGAGGATCAATGTATAGGAATTGAGAATTGAAGGTGTAGAGTTCAGGACCTATAGGGTTGAATATAGTTTAGAGGTATTGATTTGAGGGATTAGGTTTGAGGGTAGAAATTAGAAGGTTTAGGAGTTTAGGGTTTAGGAGTTTAGGAGTTTAGAAAGTTTAATAGTTTAGGGTTTATAGTTGTAGTTAAAGTTGAGTAAGTCATTTTAGGAATTATAAGTTTGAGGTATATAGTTGAAGGATTAAGTTGAGAATCCAATGTATAGAATTAGAGGTATAAAGTTAGCAGTGTGGGTTTAGCAGGTTGATTAGTTTAGGAGTTGATGGATTAGAGGTAGAGAGGGAGGGATGGATGGGCCGAGAGATGGAGGGAGAAGTGAGATAGAGAGGAGATTAGAAGAGGAGGGAGGGAGAAAGATATATGAGAGTTGAGGATCCAATGTATAGGGTAAAGGGTTAAGAATTGAGGGTATATAGAGTTGAGGACCTATAGGGTTGATGGTTTAGGGTATTGGGTTGAGGGTATAGGGTTGAGGGATTAGGGTTGAGAGTAGAGGGTAGAAGGTTTAAGGGTCTAGGGTTTAGGGTTTAAGGGTTTAGGGTTGATGGTTAAGTGTTGAGGTAGAGTGTTTAGGAGTATAGGTTGAGGAGGTATATGGTTGAAGGATTAGGGTTGAAGGTCAAATATAGGGTAGAGGTATAGAGGTTGAGGATTAGGGTTTAAAGGTTGAGGTTTGAGATTGAGGTTGAGGTTGAGGTTTAAAATTACTGATGGATTAAGGGTTGAGTTGAGATTGGGTAAATTTAAGAGTTTAAAGGTTTAGAGGTTGAGGAGTTGAGGTAGAGGTCGGTTTAGGTTGGGGACCTATACAGTTGATGGTTTAGGGTATTGGGTTGATGGTAGAGGTTGATGGATTAGGGTTGAGGGTAGAGGGTAGAAGGTTTAAGGGTTTAGGGTTTAGGGTAATTTAAAGGTTTCGGGTTGATGGTTAAGGGTTGAGGGTAGAGCATTTAGGGTATAGGTTTGAGGGTATATGGTTAAAGGATTAGGGTTGAGGGTCCAATATATAGGGTAGAGGGTAGAGGGGTTTAGGGTTTAAGGTTTAAGGTTGAGGCTTGAGGCTTAAGGGATTAGGGTTGAGGGTTGAGGGTTGAGGGTTGAGGGATCTTTTGATACAAGTGAAATGTAGGCAAGAAATTGAATGCCAGTGAATATTGGGGAAGTATTTTTTGTTCTAAAACCCCTAATCCCTGCTAGATCAGAACAATTAGGTGCTAAACCAGGTGCTAAATCTAGTGCTAAACCTGATGCTAACCCTAGCACTGAACCCGATGCTAAACCTAGTGCTAAACTCGGTGCTAAACCCGATGCTAAATACACCTAGTGCTAAACAAGGTGCTAAACCTAGTGCTAAACCTGACGCTAAATCCAGCACTAATTAGCACCTACTTGTTCTAATCAGCACCAAAAATGTCAAAAATGGTGCCATCTTGATAAATAGCGCCGACTTTTTCAAAAAATTGGAGAAAAATACATTAAAACAGTGGGTGGAAGCAAAAAATAGAGCAAAAAAGGGAGTTAATCATAGGGATTTGTTGTAGTGTGTGGAGGATATAAACCAATGTAATTTGAAGAAAAAAAGTGTAGTAAAGCATTGAAAAAAGGTGCATTCAATTTAATTCTCTCTGGTCTATTTTTTGTAAACCTAAATATTTTGGAAGAAAACTATAGTGTTTGAGAAGTGTTATTTTAAAATAATTTAATTCTATAATTCAAAATAAAAATTAAAGTGCAAATTAATATAGTTATAGAAAAAATAAATTGAAGGACTATTATTTTCCACTTCAAATATTTATTTTTGGAGCAAATTGTATAATTTTTTTTTGCAAGAAATTCATTAGTAATTTTGAGAACATTAGTTTATAAGGAAAAAATCTAGAAATGGCTAATAATGCATCTAAAATCATGATTCCTAGTTCTCATTTTTTATAGGAGATAATTATGTTGTCTAGAAGAGAAAACACAAACCCAACTAGAGTTTAAGGATCTTTGGAATAGTCTTTGGTAACATCACCAAACCTATAAATGTTGGTGTAAACCAAACTAAGTTTGACAAGGCCAATCAAAAGGCCAAGTTGATCATTCTATTTGGATTCTTTTATGAGGTACAACCTAAAATTAGAACAACCACTACTACAAAAGATGCTTGGGATTGTCTTAAAATAATTTATGAGGCCAAAAATTAGAATAAAATTCTCCACTTACAACACCAATTACATTATCTTCAAATGCGACATAAAGAGTAAATATGGACATTTATTATAAGAGTAGAAGATATTAGGACATCACTGTAAGGGTTAGGTGAAGAAGTCATAGATGCATCTCGTGTACCCATAGTATTGGGAGCACTACCCCCTTCATTTCACATGTTTTTCACATATCTCAATGTGGCCAGTAAAACACCATCCTTTGAAGAGTTGGTAAACTTTCTTCAACAAGAATAAGGAATCCATGATGAGACATCAAAATCACAAGACAATCAGGCCCTCAAAGAAAATCAAAAAGGAAAACAACCTAAACATTAGAGTGGTCCATCGGGATCATCAAAACAAAATCAAGAAAACTCTTCCAAGAAAAATAAATGTCTCATTTATGGAAGAAACGGACATGATCTCAAAAACAATAAAATTCCTATGTCAATAGTGAATCTAATCCTAAAACCCACTAAAGTCTTCTCAAGGGGATACAAATAAGAATTACCATTGGAAGAGAAACCCAATAGACAACATGGAAATGTTGCATCTACACGAGATTCAAATAAAGAGATTTATTATATGTTGTTAAAATAAAGGCCTCCACTTGAAACAATTCAGTCAGGTATGTTGATTATGGTGCATCTAGACATATCAAAAGCAAGCAAGGGTCTTTTTGTGATCTCACTCCATCCACCTCATATGTGGTAAGTATCTCTTAGTGATGAGTCATAATATAAAGTTAATAGAATTGGAGATATATTTACCCCACAAAACTCACAAATGTAAAATTACAAAGGATATTTATGTTCCAAGGCTCACAAAGAACCTTCTTTCATTCATTCAGTTACTTGAACACAACTTGAAAGTTGAATTTGATTATCACAATGGTAAAAAAAAATCTCATTAGAGATAAATTCAAAAATGGTTTGAATTTGTTACTTGTGCTTTAGGGGTTGGAAAGATGTTTCAACTTGTTGATGTCACACATCAAGATAAGTTCATTGCATTGAAAACTACTGCATCCACAATTCTTTGGCATCAAATATTTTGCTACCTTCTTATAGTGAGTAAGAGATATATGGTACGAGGACTTCCCCCCATGCAAAAGTAAACATTCTTTATTCGCATTTTCCTATTGGAAAGCAACATCAAGCTCTTTTTCCTGTTACAGAGAATAGAGCCTCAAGTCCTTTAGAATTGGTCCATGTTGATCTATGCAGACCAATGCCACCAATTCATAGCAATGCCAGGTATATTCTACTCTTTTTGGATATATTTCAATAAAAATGTTGGCTTATTGTTTGGATCACAAAAATCAAGCACTTGGTAAATTCAAAGAATTTTGAACCCTTTTAGAAAGATCTTTTGGTCATTCTCTTAGAGCCCTCTACTCAAATCGAGGGGGTAATTCAAAAGTAAGGATTTTTTAAACTACCTTGATGAACATGAGATTCATAGACAATTGGCCATTCTTTACATGTCTCAACAAAATGGTGTTGAAGAGAGGTGTAATCATACTATTATTAAAATGGTGTGATTTATGTTGAAATATGCAGATCTTTCTCATATTTTATGGGCTGAAGTAGTTCACAAAATAGTACATTTTTTGAATCAAGCACCTACCAAAGTACTTAAAAATATAACACCTAAAGAAGTTAAACTAATATAAATCCCTCTATATCATATTTTAGAGTGTCTAGATGTACAACTTACATGCATGCTCCCAAGGTATAAAGAACAAAATTGGATGGTAAGTCTTTGAAATGCATTTTCCTTGGGTACAGTTTTGAGTCAAAGGGATATGGACTTATGGATGTGTTGGTGTTTCCAATTGATTGTTTAGGTTTCTCTAAAGATTAGCTACTTCTTATTCACAAAAACCCTAGGTCAGCGGCCAATGAATAGGAGACTGATTGGAAAATTCTCTACACTTTAGGATTTGCAAAACCAAGGTGGGTACCCCTATAACATCACATACACATAACACCTCTATGTAGAGGATACCTTTGATAATAGATCATCACACTATTGTGGTGAAAGACCTTTGATGGGATAAATCATCTATATAACCTCCTCAATTTGCAATGATTCTTTATAGTGTGGGAATGAACATAAACAAAAAAGTTACATAAATTAAAGGTTTTGATTTTGATTTTATATCTGATTCTATCAAGGTTTCAAGCTCTAAGATCTAGATTGATCAGTGCCTTATCCACACAGATTCTAGAAATGCAATAAAACTCCTACAACAAACCAACCTTCTAGCTTCTTATAAGCTTATTGCCTTACAATAAGAAACCAATAAATGAAAAATAGTATCAAACTACTTGAAAATCCATATTGCAGCATCACAACTCTAGATGAATGAACTAAAAGAAAAAAATTCTATATTCCTTAAATAGAAGCAAACAATTCATACACTCATAACAAAAAATGTAGAATGTGAATCGGAAGATAATCCTTGATTACATTGATTCAAGAATAATGAGTACAATAATGGAGCGAATGATAAAATTGATATACACCAAAAACTATAATGTGATGAGCATTTAGGTCACCTGTTGTTATTATAGAGAAAAATTTACAACATTTCCTCTCTAATTTTTAGAGAAATAAACTATACAACCTAAGACCTATACAGATACTTACAAAAACTAAGATATAGAACCCCTTGAATGAGATGTGGAATTCCCTTTTATAAGCATAAGGGAAGAAACAAGAAAAAGGCTTCATTCAACTGCCAAAAGTAATTCAAAATTTATAATAGACAAGAAGTGGTTTAAAACTCTAACAAACACTCCAAAAGTAGTTGAAAATAAACTACAACATTAAAGTCAGTGTATGGTAGCAAATCTTCCAAAATTCCTCCTAACAATAGATAGGACAGCTCTAACATTCTTTGTATGTTAGGCCCATGCAATAGTTACACCTAGTGATTCAAAGCTGATTGAAAAGAAACTCAAGTTGCATTATCCTATTCTTCCATGGGCTCCACTTGCTTCACTGAGGTGTCAACCCTAGGTGGAAAAAAGCTGTTGACTCTCTTTGAGTGTTCCCTATATTCATCTCTAATTAAATCTTGCACCATATTTGGAAATCCCATCAAAGTAAGCTCCAACATGGTGAGAGAATCAATACTAGCATTCAATTGGTCTGCATCAACCTCACCCTCTTTATTTATTGTACTATACATGGGTGTGAGGAGGTTGGAAAAATTTTCTCTCCATTCTACACATTCTACCATATCCCCCTCATTTACAAAAATTAGAGGCATATAAAACCCCTCAAAACCCTCAAAGGTACCTAGCTCCCTTTTAAATAGATCTCTATACCTATTATGATGAAACATGATGTCATCCAACTGATTTGACTCCCTCAAAGTTTTAGACACCAAATTGTTATCAAAATTTGAATTGTTAGCTATTAGTCTCAACAATTCAACACCTTGGGACCATTTGATCTGCATGCATTTCATTCTCATGCATACTTGGTTGTGAGAATAAAATGCATCTTTCAATTATGCATAGCAGTCCCATACTTTGTCTACATGGGAGGAGAGGATCTTAGACAACTTGTACCCCAAAATTTTATCTACCATCAGACACTTTCTTTGCAGATGCCTCCTTTATTTCTCTAACCTCTATTGTGCTCTATTTTAACTTCTCCCCCAATTCCTTTATCTCCACTTCTAATTTTTTTTGTTATGTGAGGCTTGAACATTCTCAATTTGTTGTGGAGGGGGCAATGATCTCGAACTGCATTGAACCTTTGCTCAAGGTTTTTCTTTAGGGAATTTTCCTTATCTAGATCAGCTTGAAGCTTCTTAATAGTTGCATCTGTGAAAAGAGTAGCATTAACTGTTAAGGAAGCTATTTTTGTTGCACTTGTTTCACCAACCCTTCTGAAAACAAGATGCTCAGTGAGCTCTTTTGGGTTGGCAATGAATTGTGGCTTATTGGTCTCTGTGAAATTGACCATATAGCCAATGTTTCATGGCAAGGGTGATATCTAGACCCAAAATATAAGTCCTCTGCTTGCTCCTCAGATCCCAAAATTGGAGCCTCACCTTGGTGCTTCCTTATTGCATCAAATGCAATAGCTAAGGAGGTGTCCCAACCTAGAAGGAGTAGACACCCTGCTTTCTTTACCAATTCTCTTCCCTTCTCAAGGGTCATCCCATCCATTGCCTCCTTCACTCTTCAAAATTCTTCTATTATATCATTTTTCTCTTTCTTTGATAACTTTCCTATTGTGAGGGATTCCCTTAGTTCTTCTCCTTTATTCTTGAGGACAAGATATCTAAATTCTTGAGTATGATGAATGCCTCATCACTCAAACATTCTAGTCTAGCCTTAGCCCTGATGTCATTAATGGCATCACCCCTATTTCAAAATTGATAGTTATCCTATCATCATTATTTCTCTTAATGAGCATCCTAAGGGGAGGAAGTTCCTACTGGATAACTAGTGCATCTTCATCTACTTCCTCTAGATCAATGGGGTAATCCACCAAAGGCTTAACACTTGGATCAATAACCTATAATGGGGTTATTGGATGGGGACTTTGTGGTACTTCAACTCTAGATGAGGAGGAAGCACGTAGAGTTCCTGATGGCATATGAGGGATATTGGTCAATAATTGGTTGGAATTATCTAGTGTAGTCATCATCCTGACTATGGGATCCCCAATATGTATATGTGACCCTTTGAAATATGAGTTGGCTTTCATTCTCTTATTTTTTGCAATTTGAATTTTAATCCACAATTCTCTTCTACTGGTGGTCATGCTCTTTGAGGAGAAATTCCTAATCAAATCTTCAATATTGTCAGGCACATACTGGTAGGCTGATAATTTGTAAATTCCTCTCTCCTTGTTGATATAGCCTTCAGGGTCAAAGATCCTAACCTTTTCCACCTTTATTTTATAAGGGATAAGGTTCTCTGGAATAAGCTCCATGCCATCCCTAGTCAATGACAAAAAATCTAAGAAAGCTACAGCATCAAGAAGAAGGGAATGCTTCTTGTAATTCCTAAAGTGATGCTTGTTAGATGCATTCAACTACCACATGATCTCCAAGAATTCAAATCTATTAGGAACATCCTTTGGAAGCACATGGGTTGCAACCAGAGTTCTAAAATCCCTTATCACAGTAGCATCTGAGTAAAAGAACCAGTCACCCTAGTTATGATCAATTTTCTTCTCTGGGGTGAGGTCATGGGGCCTCAAAAATCTTCTTACTTCCTAAGATAAGCTCCAATCAATGGGTAGGCCAAGCCCCTGCCTCAATGGATTGATAAATAATTCCTCAAAAGTTGCATAGTTTGAATATTTGTAGTCTTTGTCCCACACATATTTCCACTCCTAGAATGGTAACAGCATATTCTTCTCACCAATGGCCCTAACCTACAACTGATGTGGCCATACTTGTTTCCCTAAATACAAAATCATGTTTAGTGGGAGGGATTACTACTTAAAGCTCATTGGACTAGTGGGATCTCTTTTGATTGCACACAGGGACATATGTAATTGCTCAACAATGTACCCTACAAAGTCATAAATCCTATTAACATCCTTGCTTTGAATGTCCACCACCATGACCATGACATTCACAGGGATTTAGATTATGTTATCCATCCCCAATACCTTCATTAGTGAGAAGTATGTCTTCTAGAAATAGGGCTTGAAGATGTCATAAGAAAAGGGCTCCATATCTCCCTTGCCAAACCTCTGTCATTCCTTTCTAGGCCCTTTTGGTCTAAAATAGGGTAACCATATAACCCTGTAGCTATCCCTATTCCTCTCATATTATTTGTTGAGTTCCCCCAAGTCAATTGGAAATCTTGTATTGAGGATCGATTGAAACACCTGGTATACTTGATCCCTATCCAATGGTGGCAATCTATGGCCAGCAATGGTGAGCAAAAACCTAAAATTAAGGTCATATTCCATAGCCAATTTTCGGATAAACTTTGTGTTCACAAAAACATTAGGCACTACCAACTTGCCTAACCCTATATGTAGATGTTACAAATTATCCTTTCTGCATAGGCCTTCATGTATGTGTGTTTGAATAATGCATATCCCTCCAAAATAATGGGGTCTTTGCACCCAATATCCTAGTCCATAATTTTGTATGTAACACCACTAGACCCTGAACCTACCTTTGGTAATTTTGATGACCCATAGAAATAGGGAAATTATATCTTCCTTCAGTGCTCTTCTCTTCATGGCTAAAGTTCCAACCATTTTGTGTAATTACGAAGAGCTAGGGTTTAAATACTATAACTAGGGTTTTACAGGGTTTCTTCCAGAAAGAGGGTCTAAGAAAAGCATATACCCCCTATAAACCACTATTCTTGATTTTTAATTCACAACAATCCCCTGTACACCTCAAATTATGCTTGAAATCAATAGATGGGGTCAAATTAATTACTTTCTTGAACATCATAGAAAACCCTAATTTTGCACCTAAAACACTTCGTTCAATCTAAAAAATGTAGCAACTTGCTTGATCACCTTAGTATTTGTGAGAGGGATGAATTTGTACAAGTATTTTATCTTTGGTGTCATGAATTTAGCAGATAATAGTCTCATCCACCATTACTTCCTCTGCATGCTTCAACACACGACCAGTGAGGGATGTTTGCCAGGTTTGAATGTAGGTCATCAATTTCCAAATCAACAGTCATCACATAAGTTTGAATTTTCATGTGCAAACTGATGGCCCTCTTTTGTTGTTATGTGGACAAGTGTCATTGTTTCGCTTACTCGCAGAGTGAGGAAATAAAAAAAACATACCTCTAACGATAGAAGAACTCATTGTGAAGCCCCAAGATGTTGACACTTTTCATCATATCGCTATTTTGCTAGAGCCAAAGGTCGATCCCACCATAGCCCCACAAAGGCCCGAGCTCTCATGATAGTATTTAGCACATGCTAATTTAACAACTTAAGGTGACTAGGGAAAAGGGGGGCCTATATTGGATGAGACAAAAAGGCTCAGCAACATAAAAAATAAAATATTTGACAAATGACTTTAGCCTTTTGAAATACTTGGACATGTGTCGCTATTTCAAGGTATCGTGGAGCTTAGAAGATGATAAAACCAAGCCTCAATGAACCAAAGGATAGTGTGATATCATGACATGTATCTAGACCACTCTAATAAAAGAAAACTATTAGGAAGGCCAATAATTAAGTCATAACAAGGTACTAGGAGGGCACTTCCTAGCAAAAAGGGGACGCGGGACACACAACATCGATACCCATAAGTTGTAACTTAAGGACCAGTCAAAAAGTGAATGATGCCAATAAAAAAACATAAGAACGCCCGGTTTTCATGATAATAGGGTTTTAGAAAGCCCTAGGTTACAGCCCTAACAACCCTAATTTAACCAATTGAGTACTACAAATCATTTTCCCACCCTCTGAACCACATAAGACCATGAGAAAATTTGCAAGCTCCACCAAGATGCATTAACAAAGAAAGTGTACATTAGTAGGGATGTTATTTTTTGTAAGGAAACAAGATGCAACATTTCTTCCTCACCATCTCCTACTAGTTCTCAAACATCAAATATTATTGAACCTAACAATGAGGATCTTGCTAAAGAAACACCGAAAGAGGCTTTGTTCCCACTATATCTCTTTCTCCCTATTTTTCTACCTCCATCATCTTCTCTTATACGCAAAAATCTAAGTGGTACCAATATACACATTAAAGGATGTTAAAAATGATGTAGTTATTGATACATCTCTCACTAGGCCCAAACTCACAGCAACTCTCATAAAGAGGTAAATTTGGCTCTCATGTGTACATTTATTCAGTTTAGAACCAAAAATAGTTTAGCAAGATCTTGAGTCACCACCTTGGAAGGATGTCATGAATTTAGAATATTAGGCCTTAATGAGGAATAATATGTGGGAGTTTATTGATCTTCCACTAGGTAAGAAGGTTATTGGATACAAATGAGTTTTTTGAATTAGGTATAAGGAATATGGTAGCATTGATAAGTATAGGGCTTGAGTTGTGGCTAAGGAATATATATAAAATAAAGTTATTAATTATGATGAAACCTTTTCCCCCACCACAAAAATCAATACTATTCATGGTCTTCGAAATGGCAACATAATTTGGCTAGAAGGTTCATCAAATGGATGTCAAAAGTGTCTTTCTTAATGGAGATCTCAATGAGGAGGTCTACATGACCCAACTAGAGGGATATGTTGCACCTGACCAAGGGCACAAAATTTGCTCCTCAAGACTTGACAAAACCCTCTATGGTATTAAATAGGCTCCTTGAACTTGGTACATCAAGATCGATGAGAATCTCCATAATCATGGATTCCTCAAGAATCCTTATGATCTCAATCTCTAACTCAAAGATCAAGGGGGGATATTCTCATTTTTATTGTATATTTCAATGATATAATCATCATATGGAGTTCACCAAAGATGATTGATACTACAAATAATAATCTCAAAAGATTGTTTGGCATTCCATATCTCGAGATCTTACATTATTGTCTTGGATTTAAAGTTTGGAAATAGAAGAATCATATCTATGTCTCTCAGATGAAATGTGCCAAGACATTTGTCAAGAAATTTAGAATGAAATATTGTAAACTTGTGTTCCCACCCATGGAGACAAGTTTGCAACTTTCTCATCATGATCCATCACCTCGTTTGAATGTTATTCTTTATCATCAGTTGATTGGGAGTCTCATTTACTAGACTTATACTACGCTAGATATCAACTATGTTGTCAGTTATTTTTCTAGTTTTATGGAAGAACCTAAGGTTGTTCATTGGAAAGCAACAAAGTTTTTTTATGATACATTTGTGGTACAAAGGAATATTGCTTGGAATACAAGAAAAATGTAACTTTTTCTTTGTGTGGATACACATATACAAACTATGCAGGTTCTATGGATGACACAAAGTTTACTTAAGGCTCATTTTATTTTTGGGATATAGTTCAATATCTTGGGGAAGAAAAAATTAGACCATTATTTCTCTCTTCCACAAATTTAGAATATAGTCCTATAGGTGGAGTTGTCTATGAGGCAATATGATTAGGTCACATATTGACAATTATGGGTGTTCTTGAGATAGGTCCTATCAAGAATATTGAGGTTCAATGTCACTATATCTATGAGCATGTTTAGCAATAGAATATCTAGCTCTATTATTGTTTGACTCAAGAGAAATGTGCTAACATATTCACCAAATATCTTGCAATTGTGAAGTTTGAATATTTTAGAACTTTCTTGATTGTTCTCTTGGGACTATGATGTAATAAGGGGGTATTTTTAGTTTATACATCTATTTTATTATATCAATCAGCTCATCTAACTGACTATCTAGTTAGTTATTCAGTTGCTTTGCATATAACTAATTTATCCTTGTATATGTTTGCATCATCACATAATAAAATATGCTTAGTCAATTCCTTTGCTTTTAATAATAGGAACACAAATTTATTCTACCATTATACCTTTAAACATAGAGAAAGAAATAAAATTTCAATCCTAACCACTGAACAAGTCACTATTGACGATTCAAAATAAAACATGGATAAAGTAAAAAATTCATTTTTTTCCCAAAATATTTTCAAAGAATAGCACAAGAATATTACCCAAAATATGATTTTTGATATGTTAGAAGTGATCTCCACAATGTTTAAATAATATGATAATAAGATAATGTCAGGGAGGTATCTAGTGAGGAAATGAAGAAGGTCGTCTACTCTTTTGACCTTTTAAAGCTCCTACACCAAATGGTTTCCCTCCTTCCTACTTTTAGGATTATTGCATATAGTTGGTCAAGACATTATTGTAGCTACTAAAGATTTCATCAAATCAAGCTCAATTATAAAATAAGTAAATAATATCTTTCTTTTTTTTGGACTCCCAAGAGAAATGACTCAGCAATTATGATGGGACATGGACCTATTAGTCTCTGCAATACAATTTACAATTTCTTTTCTAAAATTTTGGTCAATAAAATTCAACCTTACTTGGAAAGTATAATATCCCAAAACCAAAAAAAAATTGTTAAGGGAAGAAAAGTATCAGATTATATTATAAATGCCTAGGAAGTTATCCATTCAATTAACAAAATCAAAAGACAATAAATGATCCTAAAATTGGATATTTCAAAATCCTATGACAGAGCTAGTTGGATCTTCTTATTTATTGTTTTAAAAACAAAATTGATTTTCAAGAGATGATAAAAGTGATAGAGTAATGTGTCACCACTCCTAAATTTTCTACCATAAAAAAATAAAATTTA
Source organism: Sequoia sempervirens (assembly GCA_007258455.2). Classification (NCBI taxonomy): domain Eukaryota; kingdom Viridiplantae; phylum Streptophyta; class Pinopsida; order Cupressales; family Cupressaceae; genus Sequoia; species Sequoia sempervirens. The sequence goes on from VDFB02391611.1 coordinate 24,939, forward strand.
TATAGGTTTCTTTAGAATTGGAAGGGGGTTGAGGCAAGGAAATCCTTTTTTTGGTGTGAATAAAGGTATTTCATGTTTGTTTTCCCCTTTTTTATAGTGTGAACAAGGCACATTATCTAAATAGTTATTATTTAGGTCATATTCACACATGTTCACATGTTAAGTTTAATTGGGGATTTAGGAATACTTCTAAAAGTCTCTAATACACATGTGATTTGATCCTCTAGTTTTCACAAGACATAGGATTAAGACACTTGTCATCATCCTAGTTTGTTGTATATCTCAACCTTGCTTATATAATCAAGGAATCTATCATTGTACATAATAGGGTTTAATCATAATATATTTTACATCATAATAAAGAAATATTTATCTTGTTTATCTCCTATGGAAGGCATTTTTTATTTTTTAGGTGATCTTGGGACCTTGAGCCTATTGGTGACTCTAAAAAAATTATCTATGTATTTTTTTATCCTATTGGAAAAGGTCCTTAGAAGAAATATTTCCAAAATAATTTCTTCTAAAAATTTGCAGGGTGTAAAACCTACTTTGAGCCTTCAACCTTCTTCACATCAGCAATTTATGGGTGACACAGTTTTGTTTGGAAAATCTTCCATATTTGAAGCCAATATCTGGAAAAAGGTTTTAAATAATTATGGTTTGGCATCAATTCAACACATAAATTATGAAAAGAGAAAAAATATATTCAACATGAAGAATAAACTACAAGAAATAATAGTATTTATTTTACACTATCAAAAGGATAAATTTACCTACCACTTATTTATCCCTTCCAATATCAATCAAAAAAATAGAACCTACTCATTGGAACATCATAGAAAAGGTCTAGAAAAGGATAGTAGGATGGCAAGGTAAGATGTTAAGCCAAGTGGGAAAATTCCAACTTTTAAAAGCTTGTTTTCTTATTTCTTGTCCCTTTTCAAAATTCTAGCTTATCAAGGAGATAAAATAGAGAACATCTAGAGATATTTCTTGTGGACAAGAATGGAAGATAAAAAAATAATTTCATTGGTCAATTTGGATAAATTTTGTCAACCAAAAATAAAAGGAGCTCTACGTTTGAGAAAGATACAATTGTCTCATAAATCCCTAATGGATGAGATGGATGGAAAATGATAAAGGACAAAAAGTACTAGTATTTCATAATGAGGGACAAGTACCTACAAAAATTATACCTTTTTAAAAACTCTAATATTCCACAAGATAGAGCCTCTTCGACAAAGAGTTAAGATGGAAAATGGGTAAGGGAGATAATATACAATTTTGGGATGATGTGTGGCTAGAGGGAGGTCCTCTCTCCTCTAATTTACACTTCACAAATCTAAAAAAATATCTCTCTATTGGACTAATCGCCAACGTCTCCCTTCAGATTTGGGATATGGACTTATCGTCTCCCATGGATCTATTTATCTCTAGCATTTGTATTGAGTGTTAACAAGTCAATCTTTTGGCGCAATGACAAACGTGTTTCAAAAAATGGTATTAGAGTCATGGTCACGGGTTCAAATCTCCTCGAGTGATGCTGAGGGAGGGATTGTTGTGTTGGTGTGAATAAAATTCGTGTACCTAGTTAATTCCTATTAGGGGACTTATTCACATGTTTAGTTTACTTAGGTCCTAAGATTCTTTCTAGAAGACTTGGTTGTCATGTTTAGATATTATCTTTTTTACTTTTATGACAAGTTAGTTGTCTCATGGCATAGGATTAAGATACTTGTCATGATCTTGTCTAATCCTATGTCTCACTTTGGCTATATAACCAAAGGGTTCTCATATATTATATATTGAATTCTTGGAGAGGAATTCTTGGATATTCATTCCATTGCAATCTTGAGCATTGCATATTTATCTCTTTGTGTTTTCCATTTAGCCTCTAGATCTTGGGTAGCCATTTTCATAGCCAACACTAACATGGTATCAGAGCAAGTTGGGTGCCTTTGGTTAGCCATTTTTTGAGAGATCTTGGTATATCTTGAAAGGTTGAGTATAATCTTCTCTTGCATCATATGATGATCTAGAGAATCAAATAAAATTGATAGAAATACCAATTTTTGGGGGGTTCCTCTTTGTGGTTTTGTATTGCAAGTTTAAATTGGAGCTTGTTGGTACAAATCTGAGCTCAACATTGAGTTCAGGGTGTTCGAGAAAGTCATTTTTTCCTTTTATTTTGTCTAAATTGAACATATGAGGCCAGATCTATAAGGGTTTGAAGTTGAAGAGTGGTTGCTAGATCTGGGAGGTAGCTATAATTTTAGAGCACTTTGTGTCAAATCTGACCCTTCCATCACATCTAGAAGGCCCAAAAACTCCAAGATCAACTGTCAAATTGTCAAAATCAAACACTTTTTCCTGGAGCCATCCAAAAAAAATTCTCTTATTTAGTCGTACAGTCGCTTGTGCAGGTCACCATAAATTATCGTTGGTATGGTTGCAAAAAGAAAAAAAAATCTGAAATTTTTAATATATATATATACAATTGTTGATTTAATTTTCACAAAGTTTTTTTAATAAATATATATAATTGAAGGTTTTCAGACCCGTTCAGAGTACCCATGAGGGTATACGGGGCCCACAAGGCACCACGTGATGTGCACTGCAACTATGCCACCCACTCATCAGCAGGTGGCCAATATTTTTGAAAAACTAGCTGACATGAATTTAAAACCCGACAGCATATAAGAATATTTTGAAGAATCTTGTAGATTCTGCTGATCGGTGATAGGAAAAGAATATTTCATGATTTGAAGAATATGCCAGCCAGCCAATAGCATATGTCGGTGACAAGCGAAAAAGGTTACTAGGCCTTCAATTTTAAGACAGTCTTCTATTGATGTCATCACTACATCAAAAATGATGTCAATAGACCTTTAAAAAATTTCCACCCTCTCCAATGAAGTTTTGTATTTGGAGGGAAATTTTCAAATGCTCATAACTCAAGCTCATGACCTCCGTTTTTCAAGAATTTTTTTTGATTTGGGGAAAACTTTTTTTCTCTTCATAGTGGTGCAATCAATTTTTTATTTTCATCCCTATTTTTTCCATAAATTGAAGATTCTCATAGGTGTTGCTAAGTCATTCTCATTTTGGAAAATTTTGGAGCTCTGTTCTTGCTCCTACAATAACATTTTGGGGTGAATTTTTTTGAAAGTGCATAATTTTTGGGGTGCTTTATATTGGTGCGATCAAATCAATCTCATTCCATGTAAAAATTTTACTTTGAGCTTGGGCCAAATTTGGTATCTTTAAGAACTAAGATCAAGTCCACTTTGTTGTTTTTTGCAAGTGGCATCTGTAAATGAACTAAATATAAAGTGAAAAATCATATATTGTTGGGGGATTCTTGATTGAGTGATTTGGGGGCTCTCTTGGTGCATTTTTTTATCTATTTTCTTGTGCTTTTCTTTTCCATGGATCACTCTAACTTTCATTTTCTAACATCATACAACTATTCAAATTGGCATCAACATGCATGGAGTGCTCTAATGACTCAAGGTCATTCTCTATATGTTAAAAATAAGGTACCTGAACCTACAGATACAAATAAAAAGATAAAATGGATGATTGAACATACCAAAGCTCTTAGATGGCTTCATAGCCTAGTTTCTCAAGATTTGTTGTTTCAAATTGAATCATGTAAGGATTCTCATGAAGCTTGGAACAAATTGAAAACATTTTATTGTACTATAGATGAAGTAAGAGGCTATCAAATTGATAATGATCTAATGTTCCTTGATCCTAAGAAATTTGAAAACATCCAGGACTACATCACTAAGGTTAATGATCTAAGAGAGCAATCTAAAGCACGTGGAATTGATAAGGACATTTAGTTGGTCTACAATACATTGAACAAACTTGGTCTTGATTATGCTTCTTTTTTAGCTTTCATACTCATAGGTTGACTATGGGGTCTACATATACTACACCTTCATTTGCATCATTTTCTAATATGTTAATACATAAGCAACAAAATCTTATCTCAATGGGTCTCATCAAGTCATCTAAATCCCAGGCATTGTTGGTTAGTCAGGTGAAAGAGTCAAAACATTTTGATAAGAAATAGAAGAAATCAAAGAATAATCCACATTCAGATCAAGAAAAGAATAAATTCTCTTCCAAAGAGAAATAATCTAAGAAGGATAAGCCAACTTGTTCATATTGCAAGAAGCTTGGACATGATGAACATTCTTGTTATAAGAAGGATATTGATGAGTTGAAACATTTTCTCAAAAAGAATCAAATTGATTTTCCTTCTAGAATGTCTGAGTCAACTTGTTCTTCTTCAAAATAGTCTAATAAGGACATAGGTCATGTTCATTTGGCTTATGCATTAGGAAATAAGGGGAATTTCTTTGTGCTTCTACAATTCTTGGATCAAGGAGATGGCTTCTAAATTCAAGAGCATCTCATCATATAACATCTTCACTGTCTATATTCTCTTCTTTTGATCCTTGCACTATGTCTCCTATTTTGATGGGAAACAATACATGCATGAGTATAATTAGGAAGGGAACTTCCAATGATTTTTTGTGTGTACCTCATTTGTCAAACAATATTCTTTCCATCTATCAGATTACACATGGTGGAGATGGGAACACTGTGGAATTCACTCCTGATTCAGTTATCATTAGAGACTTTGAGAGTAGAGAGATTATTGCTATTGGTATGGTTGATCATTCATCTCAGTTGTACACCTTTGCAAATTTTACTTCTAATGGTGACATTTTTCCTTCGATTGTTGATCACACTCTAGTATGAACCATGATTAAAAGGATACATTTGGCTTCTTGAAAGTTTGGGGGTTCTCACAATGGATCCCATTCTTGAGCCTTGTATTTCATCTCCTCCATATATTGTTTCATTTGATGATGCTATTATTACTATAGATATGGCTTCTTGTGATTCAGTGCAATAGGATCTTCATCATCTTCCAACTACATCTACTTCATATGCATACTTGGTAGACATTGGTGGGTTGTTTGTTGAGTCTCATATTTTAGATTTGGGAGCCACCATTGATTGCTTTCATCTTCTCTTTGATGGAGATGATCCTTCTTCAGTTGTTGTGAGGGAATACTTTGACCCTCTTTTTCATTCTTTATATGATAATTCTTCATAGTTTAACATGAGTGTGGATAATTTTGGACAGAATTTGGAGGAGAACTTTTGTATTTAGAGGAGGCATCATTGTCTTTGGATTGTGTTCTATATCCGTCTCTGGGATATTCTAGTTTGACATACTCAATTGTGTGGCTTAGAATGCCTATTTGTGTTAGATTTAATCATCAACATGGAGACACTTGAGCATAGTTCAAAAACATCACATATCATTCTTCTTCCCACATCTTCCTTTTAATAATGGGAAGATATACTTCATATCATCCCGGTTTTATTTCTTCCTAAGGGGAGGAATGTTATTCAATGAGATTGGATCATCTTCGGCATTCAATATCGAGCTTCTACTATTGCAGGAGACTCACCATTGAGGGGGGTTACATGTTTCTCTTCTTCTTCTCTCTTATGGGGGGAGGGGGGTCTTTTCCTCATAAGGAGTTTTTTTTCCTTCTCATGTAACATTGAGATCATTTTGTATTTCATCTCTCTTTTGGGAAGAGTTTTTTTCCCATTGGGTTTTCTCCTTTTCCCCACTTTTGAGATATTGTATTTGCATTTGTACATGGGTACTTAACATGGCCAAGTAGTTGGGACCCATTCTTACATCTTTACATCATTTGTATAATAATCTACTCCCTAAGTTGCACTTAAGGGGGGTTTTGGTGTCAGTAATTGTTTTCATTGATGTCAACACTTGAGGATATTGTTGGTAGTTGTTGTCATTGATGTCAACACTAATTGTTGGTTGTCATTGATGTCACCACTTAAGTATTAAGTTGTTAGTCTTGACATTTATTGTTATTGTTATATTCATTTTTGGCTAATATTGTTGATGAAGTTCATGGTTGGATGTCATTCCTTATCTGAAGAAGAATTGTTGAAGTTCATGGTTGGATGTCATGACTTATCAAAGAAGAATTGATGAAGTTCATGTTTGGATGTCATGCCTTATCTAAAGAAGAATTGTTGAAGTTTATGGTTGGATGTCATGCCTTATCAAAGAAGAATTGATGAAGTTCATGGTTGGATGTCATGCCTTATCTAAAGAAGAATTGTTGAAGTTCATGGTTGGATGCCATGCCCTATCCAAGAAGAACTAATGAAGTTCATGGTTGGATGCCATGCCTTATCAAAGAAGAGTTGTTGAATTTCATTTAATGCATCATTACTATCAACAAAATTGTCTTCATAATAGAGTATTAAGATGAGGATTAGAAGCATGACTGGTAGTGAAGAGATGTTTCTAAATGTCTACACTATACTTGTGCTCTCTCTTATTGTTCCTGATAATGTATAAATTTTTAAAAGTAAGTTTTGATGGGTGTTTTTACACTTCTCAACATAGACAGAACATAAATGTCCTATCTCTCTTGAAAGATAATTCCTTGCAAATGAGTTGCAAAAAATATCCCAAGGTCTCTTGGATGTCAAGTCATGACTATACAAAAATAGCTCAGTTGTTGATGTGTGATTTGTTGGTAATCACAAGGGGCCTTTATGGTTCACGAAAGCATGGAATCTATGGATATGTGATGAAGTTTCAAGGTTCTAGAAATAATGAACAGTAGTAGAAATTTTATGATAGCAACCTGAAACTTGTTTTAATCATCAAATTTAACAATATGGTGATGTTGGAATAGTGTGTTTAATTCAAATTTAAAAGAAAGAGAAAAAGGTTGAATGGTTTAGAAAATATTCTGACTCTAAATCTATGAATGGCATTAATGATGAAAGGTGTTATAGTAGAAAGACTTCCCAAACTGATTTTTGGTTAACCAAGAGCAATCTACAGTATCACAAAACTAGTACAATCTTCTAAGGTTCTTTGCAAATTTTCAGATTGTTACATTCATCCATTAAGCATAAATAAATAGTTGAACTTAGGTGCAGCAAGTAAACAAGCTCAGACTAACTTTACATGGAAATTTATCATCAATAAATTACTAAAAGTATGAGTTGTAAGTGCATCAAATATTGCAACATGCAGTCACCATCAAAGCTAAACATTTACTAACAAGCTGAAAGGAAACTTAAATAGTAAATAAGCAAGGTAAAATAACATATGGAGGCTGAATCATGCACACACAATGAGCAAACTCAAAGAAACACAAAACTTCAATGTTTTCTTATATATTGTTGCAGAGTGTCTTTACACAACTCGTCTCTCCCTTTGAAAATGAGAGGATTCCCCTATTTATAGTTTTCAAAAAGCAAAATGAATGGCCAAGATTAAGTTTCAATGAATGGCCCAGATTCAATTTCACTTAGGGTTTTCACATCACCCACTATGAGTACAAAATTTTACAATATAAAATAGGCTACTTTGTATTGTTCTCTATTTTGTCCTTTAGCCTATTTTGTCCAGTAGCTAATTTTGTCTTTTATCTATTTTAACAAGTATTTGGCTTCTATTATGGGATTTCCAGCCTCCTATTGTAATGAAGCATAATAAAAAAATTTCCCTATAATAGCCTAGAGCTTATCCCATTCAGTGAAGTCAGATTTGGTGATTCTGAAGGTGATCCTTCTAAATTCATCTACCATTTCATCATGATGTATTGCACATGTATCTCCTTCTTTAACCATTTGTTCTGATTCCAAGAAAGCCTGCATAATGAAATCCATGAAGTCTGCTAACAAAGTGCCACTGGCTCCCTATTCCATTCTTTTGTGAAATTCACACTTCACCACTTCATGATACAATTCCTGGGTTAGCATCTTGTATCTCATTACCAATTCTAAGAGGTCATTGCACTTGGCTAAGTGGGCAACAACATGAACATGGATAGCATCTAATTCAATTAAAGATTTCTCTAGGACCCCCTTCCTGTGTTCATAATTGAATAACTATGCATCAAGAAACTAGTGGTCTTCTTTCGCAAGAGCCAACTCCTTTTCCCAAACTTTTGTGGATAGCTTCAGGATGCCCTATAGTTTGGGGTATGTAATTTTGTAAATATTAGGGAAATCTTTACATGTCCCTACTTCCTTCTCAATATCCTTTTGTAAGACCAAATAATGATTATGCATTTTAATTGCATAACTAATACCTTTATTGCCCATGTCCAATATTACTCTTTTGAACCATTCGGATGTGGACTTGGTCTAGTTATTCATTCTTTCCATTTTATTGATCTCTTCCTTAGACAGTAGGGCAGGCACTGGTGATTCTATTGGAGCTTCTTCTCCAATTGTGGTCCATTGTTTTATGAAGGAAGTCAATTCTGCCTCTTGTGCTTTTAACTCTTCCTTGGTGGACTGATATTTTTCCATTTGTTGTATAATTTTGGTAATAGACCCTTGAAATTCATCAATTTTATGGGCCCTAGATGCGGGGCCTAGGTTGATAGTCATTACCTGGTAATCCTTGGCTTGTAGGGTCCCCGCATCTTTGTCTACATCCAAAGTTGCTACCTGCAATATCCTAGAGCATGACTTGTTTGTTGTGATGTGTGATCTCACTTTTGGCTTCTTTTCTTCTTGTGTCTTCACCTAGGCTCAAGCTAATATAGCCTCCAAGCGGACCTTGGGATCCAGGATTACAAGAGCCTTTCTTTTCAATTGTTTCTCTAGCCATGAGGGGATTTGTTGGTTAGTGGATGTAGTGTTGAATTCATTGTTTCCTTCCTCCTAATCTTTTGAAATCTCTTCCTCCTCTTGTCTAGGAGCTTCTTCTACATTCTTTTCTCCTTTATCTTGTTCCTCCTCCTGCATTATTTTTTTTCCCTAGTCTATCTCAATGGATTCTTCATTTCTTTCATCAATATTTTCTTCCTCTGGGATTGGCTCATCTTCCTTTTTATCCTCACTTTCATTTTTTTTATCATGCTCTCCTTTGGGAGGCACTTCTTCATTATATAGGCCCTTATCTTGTCCATCCTATGGGATTTTATCACCATTTTTCACATTTATTTCTACATTAGTTCTTTCATCCTCAGAGCGGTGCTCCTCCGGACTTGCTTCTTTATCCTCATGTTCTTCATTTTGTTCATCCTCAGGTTCTTGATCTGAGGTTTCTACGTCATAATGGGTATCAAACCCACTCATTTCTCTATCTTTTGGAATTTTCTACCCTTCTTCATCTAAATCCACTTCATCAAGATCAATCCTTAGGCCCTCCTTGACATGCTCATTATAGTCATCACAGTCTGAGTCCTCGGGCTCCTTAGTGATGTCTGTTGCTTATTTGGGTTTTTCACCCCTTATCCTTTTCATCTCCTCGTATATTTTCATGGTGGCTTCTATATTAGGTGGTTTAGTAGGAGTTGGAGGGATAGGATGTGAAGGGGCGAGTTGAGTCATGAGCAATTTCTCCTGGGGATATAAAATAACTTCAGAGAATTGTGGTGGAATATTTTGTAGATAAGAGACAAAAGTCTCAGGCAATGAAATAGGTGACAGAATTTTTGGTCATAGATAGTGGCAATGTGGAGAAAGTTGGCAATGGAGGCAGAAGCGAGGCATAAAATAATAGAGAAGTGATCGAAGAAGAAGAATCGAGCACGACCACGAGCGCAATCGGGGAGGCGGAAGTGAGGTGGACAGAGATATCCACAGTGGGTGGGGATGAAACAGGTAGCAACGAGGGAGTGGAAGGGGATGGTACAGCAGTAGCAGTTGATGGAAGTGCAGAGGCGGTACGTGGTGGAGAGTGTAATTGTTCAGCTTCCTCTGCCTAGGGCAGGGACCCTTCTTGAATAACTGGCATATCGGGAACAAAGGTTCCCATTATTTTAGGCTTCTTTGGTGGTCTTTTCCCATCGACAGCCTTCCTGTTATATACTTTCTACTTGGGTTACCGCTCTAATGCATCCTTTCTTTTCTTTGATCTGGTGACAAGCGGAGACTTAGGAGCCTCACCCAAAGAACCCGCAGTAGCACCACTATCTGTCTCACTTTCGATATCATCTTTTAACTCCCCATGTGTCAACTCCACGCCATGTTGTTGTAATTGGGATACCTAATCTCCAGCCACTTCATAGTTCTTTGTTCTATTGGATGAGTAACTATGTCCAATTCTTTGACCTCTGACTTTGTCTAGTCAATCACTGGCAATGGCACATTGATGAGAGCATTGTATCTTTCATTGAGAACATTATCATCTTCCAATACCTAGTCATGGACTGGGAACAAATCAATTGACTTGAAAAATTTGGCTATCATTCTTATATAATACCTTCTTTTGACCTCATGTTCATCGTCACAGTTGGCCCAAAAATCTTCAATATGTGGCCTTTGAGCATACTACCTTCTAACATGTTTCTTTAGCTTTCCTAGAGGATCCAAGCCTCCTCTCTCTGTATGCAACTCCAAGTTATACTCCGCGAGCTTCTTTTCTAAATTTTTTGCACATGGGGCAGCAGGACATGAATATACTCCTTGTCTGAATACAATGGGATACGGGACCCCAACACAGTGCTTTTCTTTTAGTAAGGAGTGGGTAGTCCGCAACTTTCGAGTTAATTCCAACAAAATTATTTTGTCATTAGGATACCCGGGTAGTCGATATGGGAACCCTGAGAATCCCTCAGCCCTTATGTAAGTAAACTTGGGGAACTGAATGAACCAGTACCCAAAGTTCTTCACCAATGCTTTGGCACTATGAGACATTCTTCTATGGTAATCTTTTGACATGGTCCGAACAATGTTCATTATGAAGGCATCATTGACCCATCTATAGTATTTCTTGTAATTCTTGTATTGAAGTTGTGGGTAGCAATTATAGACAGGGTTCTGCCCCTTCTTCGTTCCCAATTGACCAACACAATCCAGTCCTTTATATGGGAAGGTGGCCGCTAGAAGGTACACAATAGAAGAGGTCATATAGAATTCTTGGGTCTTCTTTATGGCGACAAATTGTTTGTACATATTATCACTACTTATCTTCACCTAATGAAACTTGGCTTCACCTAGGAATATCTCTTCTACGAAGTACAGCATCCATTCCTCGAAGAGTGAGGAAGTCGGGAGCCCCATTACTCTACTCAGCAATGTCACAAGGTCATTAATCTCTTCCACAAAGTTGCTTCGATACAGCTTTTAAGGTTCTTTAATAGCACTACCCCTCTTTTCAAGCAACCACATCTGATTTATGGTCCTTTTTCATCTAGTGGGGTCTTCTTTCCAGACATTTAGGGCATATTCCTTCTCAGTTTCCTCCATTTTTTCAAACAAGGGGATGCCAAATGTTCTCCTGATCGACATAGGGGTCATACGTCTAGTACTTTTCCATCCACTGTCACTATTCTTCTAGATTGTGAGTGGTAACATTCTCTGCATGCAAAGATTAGTTCTGGGTTGATTAGGGCTAGCGAGAAATTTGTTGCTTTTGTGATCCCACTCTACTTTATCTTCAAAGCCTCTTCAGTCTTTGAATTAACCAAGACCCGCTATCTAAATTTGTCAATGTTGATGTGACCTAGGTCCATGTCTGTTACTTTTTCCCAATTTGATGTGATCTTGGAGCTACACACGACTCCATGGAATTCATACTTTATTTTGGGTTTTTCTTCTTTCCCCTTTGTAGCTTTCGCAATTTTCTTTCCCTTATCATATTTTTTAGTTGGTTCCATAAATCCTGCATAAAGAATGCATAGTAAGTGTCTCGGTGAATAGAAAGTGCAAAACATGAGTTAAATCATGCTAGAATGTCATTAAATACATCCATATACCTCAAAGAGATTATTACATTCATCAAATTTCATAATTTTGTGCTTGTTTGTAAGGTTTGTAGTTTTGTGGGTCAGGTGATGCGGGTTTCCGCCTAGTGGAAGATGTTAGTGTGAATTATCTTAGAAACAGCTCATGGATCATGGCAACCCACAAATGGAGTTCCGATAAGAAATTCTTGAATTGAAAAAAATCAAGCAATTTTTGGACGTAAACTTATGAGATCACGTGGGGTATGCAAATTACATCCTTTGAAATCATTTTCCTTGGTCAAAGTGGCTACTTAGGCTCATGTGAAAACTGATGAGGCGGACGTCGATAGGCGGAATTCCATTTGGATTTTTCTGTTGATGACGGCCTTGATGCTATGGCAACCTACGAATGGAGTTCTGTAGGGTGGAATCCATAATAGCTTTTCACTTGGTCAATTTTGTTTAAAACCTTTTAGCACGTGGAGAAAATCATGTTTAGATACCTTGAAATTTTTGTCACTTTGTGGATCGTGGAATTTTGGAGTGCGGAATTCGTCGAGGTGAATGTCGTTTGGGTTTTACCATTAAAAATGGCTTAAGGCAGGCGGAGTTCCATGAATGGAGTTTTTCATAGGGGAACCCACATAGCACCTTAACTTATAATTTTCACTTTTCGATTAAGCAGGTCAATGTGATAATGCTAGATTGAGTGCTTACATCATCAAAAATTAGTCTTAGGCATAGGTAGAAAGTTCATGAGTGGAAGCCGTCAAGTGGAGCTCCATGTGTAATTTTTCATTAAATAACAGCTCAGGGTGGATTTACCTCCATCAACAAAGTCCTGCAAGGACTTTGGACTTGGCAATTTCCAATGTTTTGGTTGATGCATGGAGCATGGTTGGGGTGGAAGTCGTAGGGCAGGAAGCCGTCATGGATTCACCATTAACAGTAGTCATGGGAGCTCGGCGGTCTGCATAGGAAATCCTATGTCATCAAAGACTTAGTCATTTTTGGCTTTTGAGTCAAATTCACTTAGTGCTTCACGGAGATAGACACAGTGGAAGCCGCTAATGGGAGAGAAGTGTGTGATTTGACGTTAATAACGGATTTGGTCCTGTGGCTTTCCACCAACGGTCTCCCACAAGGATGAACCCACAAATGGAAAAGGCTTAGTCATTTTCTCTGATTGCATGATTGTTATGTCCAAGGAAATGGTAGGGGCGGGATCTGCAAGGCAGGAAGCCACACTGGATTCACTGTAGTGGAACAGCTTAGGTTCTACGGACTTCTGCCTACAATGTCCCGCATGAAGGAGCTTGTAAAGGGATGAAGACATAGTTTCTTTTGGGACTCTGGTTTGAGGATGGCAGAAATGGAAAGGGTGAAAGATGCTAATGGAAAATCCACATGTGATTCGTCATTGGACAACTTAAGTCGAGAGGTCTTCCACCAACGGACATCCGCATGGATGGTTCCATGAGGGTTTAAATTTAAAGTGTTCTTCTTGTTTAAACCTCGAACGGTTTAAAGGACTTAGTGATTCACGTGCAATGGCAGAGAAAGAAAGAGTTGTCGAGGATGACACCACCTATAACAACACCTCAAAAATGGGCTTCTCCAAATGAAAACCCTTGCCAACTTCGTATAAATATTTTGAGACCCAGGGTTTACTATTTTGATGAGCCAGGATTTTAAGCACGGTGCCCGAACTCAATTTTGTGGATTTCACTGATTCCTACAACCTAAAACACCCTAAACAAGTGATTTTGAAATTGTAGAGATGAGGAGGGAATTAGAACGCATACCTTCGGTCAAGAAAATGGAGGTAGCTAAACTCAAGCCCTTAAACTTTCTCGTGTGTGCAATAGTCCTTTGCTCCTCAAATTTCAAATGCTTCAGCTGAAAATGATGGGTTGGCAGTCTCATATTTATAGACGTTGGCACCATTAATGCAAGTATTTATTGTAGGTACATTGAAAGTGTGTGTGGTGGGTGGGAAATGTGGAAGCACAATGAGCACAAGTTGGTAGGTAGAATTCCATGCGGGGAACCGAGGTGCAGAATTTATGGTAAAAAAATCCCTTGCAAGAAGAGGAAGATCAAATACTATTAAACAACGATGTAACGAAAAATGGAATCCCACATTTGGTGGCCTACACACAGCGACCCACCTAGTGGAACCCACGGATGACAAAAGGAGGCATGGCCTCCGCACAATGGAGACCCACAAACAAAATTTTGCAAAAGCCTGGGACTCCCTGAAACCTTGAATAATGACTTGGGCATGATGGAATTTGTAACTCAAAGGCATATTAATCAACTAGGGTCCAAAATAGGGGCACAAAAATCAAGGTTAATGTGAACCAACCTGGTGGAGGAAAAAAGACAAGAGGGGGTCGTCATTCCAAGTGGGGCATGTGTGCAGAAGGCACAACAGTAAGTGTTGGCCTCCACAAGTTCCCTATGTGTTTTTGGTTTAGGAAGTTGCATTAAAGTCTATTTGAAGAATGTTATGCATTCCTCCACAAATAAAGATACTATCTTGTGGTTTGGGACTTAATTTTAGTGCTCTATGAACATTGCACTCCTATCTTTTCAATTCACTGGTGTTTCTGAGGAGATTTATGTGAAATGCAGAAGGTTGGCAATGTTGTTGTTTACCCAAACTAGTCCAAGAAATGTTCCACATTTCTCCACCTTTATTTCTCTTCTCCTATGGCTTGGTGAATGTTCTTTCAATGTTTTTGCAATGTCTCAGTTTTGATCTCATGTGTTGAAGTGGTCTACAAGCTGATATATTAATGTTACATCTCATGATTAAGCATTTTGTGCTTCTTGAATGAAGTATCTTGTACCTATTCGATCTACGATAGTTTTTGATGGCATGATAGTTTGAAAGAAGTGTATGCAAGTATTATTTGATGTTCAGGAAATATCTCCATGTGATATGCATGTTCTTAATTGGCCACTTTAGTGCTACATTGTTTATTGAGTTGGATTTCTTGGTCTTTTGTGGATATTTGGCCGAAATTTCTTGTTCCTTTACTTGGGCCCTGTGCTTTGGGGATTTTTCCAACAACAAAAGATTTGTTATGATAGATTTGGATCTTGACCTATCTTTTTTGGTACTGCATCAAATAAATTCAATTGAAAATATATTTTTGAGCTAACTAGTTATGCGCTTAGTGTTTCATCCACACATTTCCTTGATGTCGAATTAGGTTGATGTGTTCCTACATGTAAATTTTTTTGGATCACATTCGAAGAAGTACTAATATTCTTTTGGTCCTCTCTATCTTTTTTATAGGACCGCATTATGTTTTTGTGGTCGACCAGTTGAATTCATTGCTTTATCCTCTTGTTGTTCGACCTAATTAAAGTTTTGAAGTGTCGTGATGGATATAAATGCAAGATCATTTTGGATGCAACATGATGGATTAGTGTACAAATGTGAAGAAGTGTGTATGTGAATTGTATTGAATATCCAACATAGATAGTGCTTAAGTGAGTGAAAGAAAAAGATCAATTATGCTTTAATGCCTCAGTCAACAAAGTGAATTATTGATAAATATTGTAATCTATTATAAACTTTTTTTATCCTACTCTAAGATAGTGAATCTCATTAGGTCCTCTATATCTTGCTCCTAAATTTATTTTTCATTTAGTTCTACAAGTCCTTTTGTATCTTTCTCTAAGGCAGTGAGCCTTCTTGTAAGTCATTTTGGCAGTAAGCCCTTATATTGTGCGTTAACTCTCACCGTGGTTTTTTCCCTCATTGGGTTTTCCACGTAAATCTAGTTTTCTCCTTGTGCATGTGTGTGTTACATGTTTCTTTCTCACTACTATTGATCTGGTTAGAAGTATATTTTTATATCTTGCATTGCTTAAAGGTTGTTAAAGTTACTAAAGATTCAAACTGCTATATCATTCATTGTTAATGTTTTGATCTAATAAAGAAGGTTGGATTGTGCTAAAAGTTTCAACATCTAGGACTTAAGTTTTTGTGTAGATTGATTCACCCCCCCTCTCGGTCTCTGAGTGTGTTCAAAAATTGGTATCAAAGACAAGCTCCTCTGTAGAAGCTTAACAGCTTGAGGAAAAGATCCAGGATGGCACATGATGGTTCATACAAGGGTCCTAGGTTTTATGGGACTAATTACTCTTAGAAAATGAGAATGGAAGGAAACCTAAACTCTCTTGGGTTTGGTGTGTGGCAATCAATTAAAAATGGTTATATTGCTCGTACCACTTCTCTTACTAATCTAACTGAAATGAGACTATATAAATGTGAAGTCAAAGCTAAGAATGCAATTTTGTGTGGATTGGTTGATTCAAAAAACTTGAAGGTGATGAATTGCAGTTCTACCAAAGATGCTTGGGAAAATCTTAGTAGCATCTATGAAGGAGATACTAAAGTGAAGCAAGCCAAGATGCAGATCTTTAAGAGGAATTTTGAAACTCTATGGATGATAGAAGATGAATACATTGCAATTTATATGCTTCGAGTACAAGAAGTTGTCTCTAGCATCTCCAGTCTTGGTGGAGAAGTAAAGGAAAGTGAAATACTGAAGAAATTTCTAAGATATATCCCAAAATATTATAGTCACAAA
>VDFB02391612.1:0-30562 GCA_007258455.2 Sequoia sempervirens
GTAGCGGTGCACCCTGGCTTGGGGCGGCTACACCCCGGTTCGAGTTTTTCTCCCCCCCCCGTTTATCTATCAATTTGCATTTTTTTATAAAACAAATTTTGACCCATTTTCCTAATTATCCTCCCGGACAAAACCCACATTTTCAGATTTTAATTTTTTGCATAAAAAGTGCGTAAGTTAAACCAAAGGGTTTTATTACTACTCACATCCTGTCCGCCCGCGCCCCTACTATATAACGCACGCACCCCGTTCGCCCGGTGCACGATCGCGGTGTCATTGTTCGTCGGCATTGCTCTCCTCGTCCGCTTTCACTCCTCCACTCTCTTCCTCTCAACTGCTACAGTGCAAATGATCAAGGTAATTTTTAAATTACCTTTTTAACCCCTTCCTCCCAAAATGTATTTTTTACCTTTTATTTAACTTTTTATTCCTCCAACTAATCCCAAACTTCCCGAGGCTGCCATTTGTAAACCATATGTCGGATCACCTCCGTTCAAAAACCAAAAATGCTTAGTTTTCTGAGCTCTATCCAATGGTATCCTCTTTTTCTTCCTATCGAGATGTCACCCGGGGACCCCCTTTTTCCTCCCCGATCGCCCTCTCGAGGGGGCATACCCTCTTACCATCCCTCCATTCATTCAGCCTGGTCATTGGGGCATCATTAACCTTTTCCACGCTAGGGGCATCACCATCTGTCACCTCTTACCTCATTCGCATTTTATTTTTCTTCAAAACACTGTTATCCTAACAATATTTCGAAGAGGGGCAAAATGTAGACATCTAAATTTAATCACTTCCATATGATTAAATTACTGTCTTTCCGTCTATCATGTTAATATTAATTTATTAAATTAATATTACACCTTTTGTCCCATATCAGTAAAGTATTTAATTTAATAATTAATACTTTATCTTTCGCCTTATTCCTCTCTAAATTAAATAAATACGCTAATTTATTTAATTTAGTCATTTTTACCCTTTTGATTTAAAATCAATTTAAAATTCTTCACTTGTCACATCCTCCATAACCTCACCCTAATATGAATTAATTTAATTAATTCATGATTATGATGTGCATCCTCTTAATCAAAGATTAATGTCACATCCTCCTACATTTGCCACTTGCCTCTAATCTTCCATTAATTAGCCTAATTCAATGTTTGCACAACCTTAACCAAGGTCATTAGCTAGATTTAGCACCACTTTTTAGCCAACCTTTGCATTTACCTTCTTTTGGCATTGACCCCCTTTCCCATGTGAATTTTTAATTCACATTTATTTGCCATAGATTCTCCTCCTTTATATGTGAATTTTTAATTCACATTTCATCCTTCCAAGGCTTCTAGAACTTTGGACTTGTCACAATCTCCTCATGTGACCAAGTCCCACCTTTTTGGAGCCCACCTTTTACCCTCTAGATCATCCTAGGAATGTGAATTTTTATTTCACATTTATATCCCCAACCACCTTTCCTTTTCCCATGTAAATTTTTGAGGAATTCCAAAATTCCTCAAATGTCCCTTTCACTCCCACTTGGGGACAAGGAATCCTTTTTTGAAGAAATCTCCTCACTCCCCAAGGTGCATGTCCTTCCTCCACCTCATGTACCTTCTTGACACCTCACTTACACCTCATATCCCCTTGTCCACTTCACCCTCCACATGTCAAGATGTAAGGGCTTGTGGGTTTTCAACCCACCATAGCCCTTCATCTTGATCTTGTTGGAGCAATCTTGACTGTTGAATTCTCTAGAGAATTCAAATTCTCCTATAAATACCCCCTCCTCAAGGGCATTTTCAACACTTTAAATTTGCATAACTACATGCTGCCAATTTGCATTCTCAATCCGTTGCCATCATTTAGCCATCTCTTCTAATCATTTTGCACATCTAATTTTGCATTTAGTCACTCAAGCAATCATCTAAGGAGAACACAAAATCATCCCAAGCAAGGGCCAATCAAGGAGACATCAACAACAAGGAAGGTGAAATGTTTCTATTTTGTTTTGTCCATTTTCCTTCTTGTTTTATCTCTCTTTTGGCTAATATTGAGGTGTCCTTAGTCTTTTATCATTCGCATTTTTAGTTAGTTTGCACATTAGAGTAGGATAAAATTCTAAGGTATACAGGTAAAATACTTACTGTCCAAAAATGTCTTTTGGAAGTCTATTAGCTTTAACCATTGAGTCGACCTCTCCTTTTGTGAGCATGTCTGAATGAGTGTGCATATTTGCTAAAAATGGCTTCAAACTTGTCTGAACAAATCTTCCTTCAGGGTCATATATACTGAGTCGCTCCCATGCTTAGCTCTCTTAATATTATTAATATATATGGGAAATAGTAACGATGGTATCCGTCCCTGACAACAGTTACCCACATTACAAATTAACATTAACATGGGCTTTATGAGTTTCATCCCCTCAACTATTATACTAGACAACTTACGGGAAGGGTGGAGTAGCTCAACGCTAAATGGATGAGCACTCGTAATGCTAATGATATTGGGAAACCAAATCCCACTGCACAGAAACCTGAGAATTCAACCATGTCAACATTTAATCATTGGAATTAAACAGTTATTTGCCAAATCTGGGCTTCTCGGTCTCGTTCTACTGTGTCGATGAGTTCAGGGGCTCTTTCCCCTGTTTGTGTTACCAAAAACATTTAATCATTGGAAATAAACAGTTATTTGCCAAATCTAATAATTATTTCTACATTGTTAAGATGTGAAAATTCAGAAAATATTACTCATTGCAAATTAGCACTATTATGATTCTATGTACCTTATTTCTCTACCAATTACAAAACGAACGTTCAATGTAAAACAACAAAACAATTTTTATAAAGTATAATTAATGAATTCCATTTTAAATTTCTACGGGTCAATAATTTTATTAATGGTATTAAAGAAAGCAAAAAGTATTAGAACAGAATTTCATAAATAAGGAGGGTACTGGATTTACACCTTTATATGTCTCCCAAGGATAAACAATCCCGTCCTTGTTGCCTTCCAAAAATGTCACATGTTTTTGCAGAGCAGTCATGTTGTTTTCATCAATTTGAGCAGTCATGTTGTTTTCATCAATTTTTACATTAACATAAGACAATCTTTAACTTTCATGAGTTAAAAGCAACAAAATTTCTACAGTCAATAATGTTAAATTGAAATATTTAGGATTAGATTATGTGGGCTTTCTTTCTTCATCAACATTTGGTGATTTACCATCAGAATGTGATAGCAGGAGAAAAAAAAAAAGATAATAAATCATGAATTAAAATCTAAAATGTTGATGAAAGAAAAACTCACATAATTTAATCCAAAAATTTTCAAACATACAGAAAAAGGGTTCAGGCAAATTCACGGCCAGCAATTCACCTCCAACAATTCATCGCCAACAATGACAAATTCATCTCTAGGAAAATTCACCACCAACAATTTCCTAATTGTATATGCAATGAATTATTTAGGCAATGAATTGCTGGTGGTGAATTTTCCACGACGATGAATTGCTGATGATGTATTTTTCATCATGATAAATTGCTGGTGGCAAATTTTCCTAAAACCATAGAAAAATGTTAAAACTGATATTCAAAACAACCCATGAAATCCAAATATCCTTAGACTGTTTGACTTAATACAAATTTTTTTTATATAGTTCATTTAGAAAACAAAAAACCTGAGTTTTGCAATGCAAACTGAGTAACGTTATGACAAGGACCGCATATCTTCGCTTCGCTGGCTAGGGTTTTCATTCAAGCTGTGGGAAGAGCCCTTTTTTTAGTCTGAGCTTGTGAAAGAAAAAGCTCAAAAGCTTATTAGCAGTCTGAATTTGTACCTTGCTATTGGAGATTGTCAACTGGTACATGTTGGGTCTCTATATAGCAAGCAAGAATGTTAATACTATTAGATAATCTCCCCAAAATTCAATGATAAGCCGCTTAAGTAACGTATACACTTGTGCTACAATGATAATCATGGATTGATATGGACTCCAAGATGATCTTTCGGATACTCATGCACTCAAAACAATGATGTGTTATCTTCAAATCTTGGCAGCATGTAATTGTTTAAACCTGTACATTGCATAGCTCTGATATCTTTACTAATATCTGTATCCTTGACTTCGAGAATAATGAGCTTCCACATGTTTAAAGTATTGATTTTCTACCTTATAATCAAATAAAAGCAGCCACAGAACATTTTAAATACGCAACGAATTCCATGTTGAAGTATTCATAGAATTGAATTCTGGCATTACAGAGCACCCTGTGTAGAAGCAACCGTGTTGGCTCGGAGTAATTTTTACACCATATCCAATCTCAAATGCCTATCTATATAATAAACAAGCAATAAACAAGGACACAGCCATGTCAATGCATATTCAATGGTATGAACGAAATTTTCCTGCAGTTTCAAATAGATCTAAACGAATTAATAACAATATGAGGTAGACCAAAATATTTAAAGTGGCAGCTATATGAGTAGTTGCAACGTAGTGTTGGGAGATTTAATCTTGCTTACCTATATTTATGTAATTCATATTTGCATTTCTTTAGAAGTTTAAAGAAGTTTTTTATTATGAATTTATTTTTATTTTTTTGCGGAGGGTTTTATATCAAACATATAGAATTGTTTTAGCTACTTGATATAAAAGGACAAATTTTAGGTTAATATCTTCAGCTGAGATTCACGGATTGAGGGATATCTATTCTTCCAAAGACATCTGGATCACAATCTCAATATCATTCCTTATGGTGTTGGGGTCTTGTAGTCAACAAGAATTGATTGCTAGAGGACTCATTTTAAACCATTCAATTTCACCAATAGACCAAGGCTCCATTAACAAACTTATAATATTACAATATTTATCTTAGAAGTTTTTTTAAAAAGATTAAGTATGAAATTTTTATATATGTAATAGTCTCATTTATAAAAATGTCTGGCAATAGAAAACATTGCCTTTATTATCAATAAAATTACCGTTTTATGTATATCCTCTCTAGTGTGCAGTTTACTATTTATTTACAATATTATTCAATTTTGTTTGTTGTTACACACACCTTCTCGTATTTGTTATTATTCCCTCAAATAGGTATTAGACCTGGGCGAATTTTTCATTTTAGTTTCCTCAAAGTGGGTGTGAACAATAGCTTTATCTAACATCAAATCCCCATTTTCGTTGAGATTTCTGAGTATTAAGATCTTTTTCTTTCAAAATGTGTTGAATTTGTTCAAAACAGAGTTTTGAAAACTAATCAACCAATCAAATTATAATACCTAATTATAATACCTTGTCATAAAGAATTTCTTCCTGTGAGACAACCAAAAGAAAGATATAAAATCTATATTCTCTAAATAGTAGGCCATAGACAACCATATTCCCTAGAGTTGCAACAACATACAAATCTAAATATATGTGGGATAGATTACAAAAAATTATCAAACATAAGGTTAAAATTGCTATGATTGATGGCAAAGAGAGTGCCACTTGGGCAGTCAAATTATTCAAAAGCATCATAATTGTCTAGCTCTGATTTCTTGAAGCATTCTTCTTTTCCATGATTTCGAATAAGCTGCCATCATAAACCCCTCTGATGGCCTCTTTCTCCAAAAATCCATTTTCATTCTTGGCCAAATCATATATGAGTCCCCATTCTGCCTTCTCTAGAGTCCTGCAAAGTGCACAGCCACCAACTTAGCAAACCCATTTGAACAGTTTCTAAGAAAAGTGTGTGCAGTCTTAAGGAACAAGGTTAGATGATAAAGCTTACAGCCTGTCATGATTAATATATAAGCTGTCTTGTCTGTTAATGTAGAAACTCAGATTTGTACATCAATAATCAGTACCTTAACCACAATATAGTAATATACCGACAGTTTGGTTTATTTTTGAATAGATAAATACTTACTGTCCAAAACAGTCTTTTGGAATCCTATTATCTTTAACCATGAAGTCGATCTCGGCTTTTGTAAGCATGTCTGAATTAGTGAGTGCATATTTGCTAAAAATTTCTTCAAACTTGTCTGGAACAAATCTTCCTTCAGTGTCATATATACCTGAGTCGCTCCCATGCTTAGCTCTCTTAATATTCTCAATATATATGGGCAATAATAACGATGGTATCCATCCCTGACAATAGGTACCCACATTAGAAACTAACATGGGCTTTATGAGTTTCATCTGCTTAAGTATTATATAGGTTCTAGGAAAATTCACAGCCAGCAATTCATTGTTGAAAAATTTACCGTCAACAATTCATCGGGACAAATTCACTGTCATGACAATTTCACATCAAGAAAAATTCACCACCTCAATTCACAAAAATTCATTGCATTAAAAATTTCTGACGATAAATTACTGACGGTGAATTTACCTGATGCCATACAAAAATATTATGCTTACAAAAAATGTGGTATGCTTACAGGGAGTGTGGAGTAGCTCAAGGCTAAATGGATAAGCACTCCTACTACTAATGATTTCTTGAAGCCAAATCCCACTGCACGGAAACCTGAGAATTCAGCCATGACAACATTTAACCATTGGAAAATTATTTGCCAAACCTAACAATTATTCTACATTGTTAGTATGTGAGAATTTTCAGGGACTATTACTTACTGCAAATTAACACAATTGTGATTCTGATGTGGCTTATTTCTCTAAACAATTATAAAATTAACACAATTGTGATTCTGATGTGGCTTATTTCTCTAAACAATTATAAAATTATTGTTCAATTGAAAAAGAAATAGAAATATTTTTTTATTATTAATTAATTTGATTTTAAATTTCAATCAATAATTTTATTAATGGTATTAAAGAAAGCAAAAAGTATTGGAACAGAAGTTCATTAATAAGAAGGGTATTGGATTTACACCTTTATATGTCTCCCATGGATAAACAATCCCATCCTTATTACGGTCGAAAAATGCTGCATGTTTTTGCATAGCAGTCATGTTGTTTTCATTAATTCCTGCATAAACACCAGAATCTTTAATTATAAAGAAGTGTAAGTTTTTATAAGTTAAAATTCAAAAACCTTACATAGAAATGAAAGATATCAGATTTTCACAATTCATAATTGACTGAAAATTTTTATTTGTATGTTTTTTTAATCAATATTTTTTTATCACGGATCTATCATCAGAATGAGATAATTAAAAAAAAAATGATGATGGTTGTTAGAATATGATCCGTTGATGGAAAAAAGTTCACATAATGTTATCTGAAAAATTTCAAATTTATAGAAAAATGTCAAAATTGATCTTCAAAACAACCCATAAAATCCAACTATAATCAAACAAAAAACTTCTGACCGACTAAGAAATGTTATCACACGGACCACATACCTTCATCTTGCTGGCGAGGGTTTTCATTCAAGCTCTGGGAAGAGCCCATATTTTACTCTGAGCTTGTGAGAGAAATGGTTCAAAAGCTTATTAACAGTGCGAATTTGTACCTTGCTATTCGAGGTTTTGAACTGTTTAGTGTTGGATCTCTATATAGCAAGCAGGACTGTTGGTACTGTCGAATAATCTCCCTGAAATTCAATGATAAGCCGCTTAAGTAACGTATACACTTATGTTCTATCTTCAATGATAATCAAAGATTGACATGGACTGCAAGATGACCTTTCGGATAATCAAGCAATCAAAACAGCTATGCGTTTATCTTCGAAAAGCAATTGTTTAAACCTGTACAGTGCATAGCTCTGACATCAAATTACCGATTTAAACTATGCACTAAAATACAGAGTCAATATTTAAACCTGTAATTCAAATACAGAGTCAATACAGAGTAGCTAAAATGGGGGATGCTGATTGTGTTCCAGATCATTCAGTATCCTCATTAATGGTCTCTTCAAGGTGGGTAGAGTACATGAATGTTTTGGATTAGTGACTAAAACAATACAAAATCATTGTTCTTGTGACACTGTTATGTACAGTACCTTAGTTGATTGTCTTTGGAAGACAAAATGATACAAGATAGTTGTTCTCCAAATATTCTAACATACAGTACCCCTAATTGATGGCCTTTGCAAGTTGAATGGAATGGATATTGCTCTCAGATTAGTAGGTAAACTGAAGCACGTTGATTGTTCTCCTGACATTATTACATACAATATCCTAATCCATGGTCTCTGCAAAGAGGGAATAATACATGAAGCTCTCCAACTAGTAGCTAAATTGACACAAGATGGTTGGTCTCCTGATATTTCATATACACTTCCTTAATTAGTGGTTGCTGCAGGGTGGGTAAAGACATAATTGAATCTCCCATTCTATGTAGTATTTTAAAGACTGTATATTATAGTAATCATATATGGATGGAAGAACTTTACTACTAAGAAGTGATTAAAATCTTGGAAAATATTTATGCAACTTATGGAAGGAAAAACTTAGCTACTAAGAACCGATACACAGGACTGAAATGCATAGTTATAAAGGGTATTGAAAAAGGCATACAGAATACACAGATCTAGCATATAATCTGCACTTACCTTTGGTAACATCAGAAGTAACTTGGCACTTTTCCCGCTAAGCTCATCTTTTCCATGGCTGATTATATTGGCGCTGTTGGACAGTCCAGTTTACACCCACTAACTAAAATTTCCACCTGTAGACCTAAACACGCTTTGATCAGAATCAAGAGGGATCTCTGCAATGAAAATAAGGGAAAGTAAGCTATTTGCCCGGACACTCATGCCAAAACTGCAGAGTACGGGTACATTGGTCTTTTCTGCAACAGGACAATAATTTTGCTTTATTTTGTGGAAAAAGTGAGACTTTGTTGAGAAAAGACCCTTTTTTTCGGCAAAGGCTATCCAGCCCCCAAAACAGCATGGGGCATGGGATGATGCCGATGCCTCTGCATACCTGACGGTCCGTACGATGCTGCAGGTAATATTTTTTCGGTGCTCATTTACTTTTTTTTTTATGATTTTATATTCTTCTTTTTAGTTTTAAGTTTCAAAAATGTGTATAATTTTTATTTTAGATTTGGTTTTTTTTCTTAAATATAATATATTATAGAATATGTAATGTTATATATAAATTTAGGTTTTTTTTTCTATATTATATTTTATATTTTAATTTTTACATTATATTTTTAATATATAACATTACACATTCTATAATATATTTACCAAAATAAACATTCTATATTATACTTAAGGAAAAAAACTTAAAAGATAAATTATACTACATTTACCACAAATATATGTTACATTATTTTATTAGAATATTATGTTTATTGTGATAAATATGTTAGAATAATGTTATTTTAGGTTTTAGACCTTTTTCTTTAAGTATAATATAGAAAAAAAACCTAAATTTATAAATATATTTTAAATATATAATTCTAAAATATATATTAATATAATTATATTTATATAAAAAATATTACATATATTTATTACATTATATTTGTATTACATAATATGTTTAATATTTATACTATATTATATATTAAAAATATGAATTTCTAATAACCTAAAAAATAAATTATATTACATTATTTTATTAGAATATTATGTTTATTGTGATAAATATATTAAAATAATGTTATTTTAGGTTTTTTTCTATTTATATTTTAGGTTTTTTTTCTTTAAGTATAATATAGAATGTTTATTTTGATAAATATATTTAGAATGTATAATATTATATATTAAAAAAATAATGTAAAAAATAAAATATAAAATTTAATATAGAAAAAAACCTAAATTTATATATAACATTACATATTCTATAATATATTATACTTAAGAAAAAAAACCATATCTAAAATAAAAATTATACACATTTTAATTTTGAAACTTAAAACTAAAAAGAAGTACTATGTAGACTTAAATAATCATTTTTTTTCCAAGCTCCTGGGATGTCCAGATCTTTCTGCTCCAAACAGTTCAAAATGAAGTAGACTAGCAATCGCACCTTGGTGTGCAATGGGTATGCCGAAGAGGTGTGGAAGGTCAATTAGGAAAATATTGGTTTTTTTTTTAACACATTTGTGAAGTAAATAAGATCAATTAGTAGATCATTTAGAAAATGATCTTAATATTATTATTTATTTTATTATAGAATAATATTATTATATTTATTTTTTAAATTTTATGTATTAATTATTATATTATTATAATTTTATTAATATATCAAGTTATCATTATGTTATAAAAACATGGCGACCGAGGGTGGCGAGCGAATTCCTACAGAGGCGAGGGCAGTTGGCAACCGAGCTTCCACAGAGGGGAAGGTGGCAGACGCTGCTGGGCAGTTAGGTGTTGGTTCAGACTGCCACTGTAAAAACCCGATCCATAGTGATCATTTGACAATAGACCTGTCGTTGGAGGCCAAGACAGACATCGAAATGCTTTCAGAATTGGCGATCATCTGTCGCATTGTTGGCCCAAGATTCAAATGGGAGTCAATCAGGAAATGGTTAGCCGACAATTGGAGTAAGATGGAAATTGTGAAGTTCTTGCCAAAAGGTTTTTTTGTGGCAATTTTTAGGTCAGCAGAGGAAAAAAACAAGGTTCTTATGGTGGATCTTTGGAGATTGGAAGGCCATCTGATTTACATGCAAAATTGGGTTCTGAATTTCGATCCTGTTGTCCTTGAGCCCTACGACATACCAGTGTGGATCCGTTTTTACAATCTACCACTAGAATATTGGGTAGAGGAATGTATTGACAAGTTAGGCAGATCTCTGGGCACCCTGATAAGTGTAGATGAAGATATAATCGAAGGGGATTCTTACCTGTACCTCTGATTGTAGGTAGGTGCGATTAGTAAAATTCCAAAAGAAATCCTAATCTGCGTTGATGGGGACCACAGGTCGATTCAGGTTGAAATCGAAGAAGATAGAAGTTTTTGTCTTAGATGTGGTAGCAGATCACATCTGGAAGCGACCTGTAATCAAAAGCCAAAATTCAAAAAAGTGTGGAGACCTAAGCCTCCAAAAGTGATCCCAGAACAAAAAATGGCGAGGTCGGATCAGGCGTCTTCCCCGAAGGCAGAGAGGTGGGCATTGGTGCCCTATTTGGGAATGTCGTCGTCGTCTTTCAATCCTGTGTTCCTCCCTGCCTTGCCGGTGGAAGATCGGAGGGTAGAAGCGGTGCTAGGTGAGCATTCATCGGCTTAGGCGGACCCTACATTGGACTCGGACACGGTCAGCGGGCCTTTCTCTGAGGGTGAAGCTTCTGAGGAAGACGCTTTGGATATAGTTGATGAAAGGTGTATAAGCCAATCTGTTGCTTGCTTCTCGAGCAGTTTCAAGCAGGGTCGGGGAAGGAAATCTTTGAAATAGATGCGGGCCGAGGTGGCAGAGGACTTGGGTTTGCCAAGTATAAAAAACTTCTTTGAAACCAAGCGAGCCAGTGCCTCCCTTGGGAAGCCATGAAGATCGTCACGTGGAATGTCAGGGGTCTATCGGCCCCTGACAAGTGACGCTTAGTTAAGCGTCATTTAGATAGGTTAAATGCGGACTTAATTTTGCTACAAGAAACAAAGATTAGTGAGGAAGAAGGTCTCAAGTTTTTAAAATACTGCAAGAAGTGGTCAAGTGCTTTTACAGGCGCTCTCGGCTCGGCTGGGGGGTTGGGTGTTCTTTGGTTGGCGGGGCATTTAGAGGTTGATGTGGTTTCCAAATCGGCACACTGGATGCAATGTCGTGTCCACTCTCAGCTTTTGAGGCTCAACCTGTCGTTGTTCAATGTGTATGGGCCGGTTAGAATTGCGGAGAAGGCAACTGTTTGGGATCAAATTCAGACTAAGGCAGCAAATCTTAACAGCAATATGTTAATTTTAGGAGGTGATTTCAACGCGATTCTTGAGTTAAAAGAAAAGAGTGGAGGTCTAACGAAGGAATGCAAGTCGATGGTGGACTTCCGGGACTTTGTCTCTGCACTCGGTGTGATAGACTATCATCCCAGGAATGGCTTGTATACCTGGGCAAACCGGCGTATGGGATTCACAAACATTTTTGAGCGGCTTGACCATTTTTTAGTGGGGGAAGGATGGTTGAATGACTCTGTTTCCTGTTCTTCCAACATTTTGCCCATCTCGGTCTCAGATCATTTTCCAGTGCAACTGGAACTTGGGCCTTGCTTGAAACTTTCAAAGGGCTACTTCAAATTCGAGTCTATGTGGTGGCGGGACCCCAAGCTTGTGGAAAATCTAGAAAATTGGTGGAAGAAAAGTGACATTTACGAAGGAACCGTCAGTTTTTGCTTTGTTCGCAGAATTGCCTTTATTAAAGAAAAATTGAAACAGTGGAACTTTGCATCCTTTAAAAATATATTTGCTGAGAAAGAGGCGGTGGAAAGCGAGTTGGAAGAGTTAAACGAGCATGTATTGAGTAAGGGTATGACTTCTGTTGAATATTGCAAAGAAAAAGAGTTGTTGGCCAGGTATACAGAATTATTGGCAAGGGAAGAAAGTTTCTGGCGGGATAAGGTGCGGGAGGTGTGGCTGAAGGATGGTGATTTGAACACTAAGTTTTTTCACATTTCGTCTAAGGCCAGGCGGGAGCGCAACAAGATTGAGCGTATTCGTTGTCCAAATGATACTGTTGTTACTGACCAAGATAGCATTCAAGTAGAAGCGGTGAGATATTTTAAGGCCCTTTTGGTGGCAAAAGACCTGAATAGGAGGACTGGAAACTGGCAGATTCTGGATTGTATACCACAGTGTGTCGATTCAGATCAAAATAAGTTGCTTGTCAGCCCCTTTTCACTTTCGGAAGTTAAGGCTGCACTATTTGATTTACACCCTGACAAAGCTCCAAGTCCAGATGGTATGACGGCAAAATTTTTCCAAAACTGTTGGCACTTCATGGGCCAAGATTTGCTGAGATTGTTGGATGACTTCCGAAAGAAGAAACGTTTTATAAAGGACTTAAACAGCACAGCTGTTGCCCTTATCCCTAAAAAGGAGGTGTGTGACTCCTTTGCTGACTTTCATCCGATTTCGCTCTGCAACACGTTATACAAGTTAGTGGCAAAGGCTTTGGCTAACAGATTGAAGGTAGTGTTGGATAAGGTAATATCTCTAGAGCAGAGTGGCTTTACGCTTGGTAGAGAGATCTTGGATAGCATCATTGCTTCCTCAGAAACGGTGCATACTATTGTATCAGAACGCATAAAAGGTATGTTGATAAAATTAGATATTAGTAAAGCCTATGATCGTGTTGATTGGCATTTTCTGTTAGCTGTGATGAAGAAGTTTGGGTTCTCAATTGATTGGCTGAAAATGATTGAAACATGCATTTCTACCCCACGCTATTCAATATTGGTTAATGGGTCTTTGTGTGGTTTCTTTGAGGCCACAAATGGTTTGAGACAGGGGGACCCCTTGTCCCCCTTTTTGTTTGTAATAATGGTGGAAGTCCTTGGCAGACATATTAGCTACCTGAGGAACCAAAGACTATGGAAGGGCATAAATATTGCTGCAGAGCTGGACCCCATGTCGCATTCCCATTTTGCGGACGACACCATGTTGTTTGGAATTTCTTCAATGGCAGAAGCAAGGGTGATAAAAGGGGCTTTGGAGGAGTATGTCTCCTCTTCGGGACAAATTATCAACATGGAGAAATCTCAAATTTTTTTCTTCAACACAAAACCGGTTGCTCGTAGAAGGATTGCGGGCCTCTTTGGCTTCTCTGTGGGTTGCTTGTCATCAAAATACATGGGTGCCCCTCTGTTTCAAGGTGTTTGCAAATCCGAACATTGGAAGGACGTCCTTAGTGGGTGTCGCAAAAAAGTTGAGGCTTGGAAGAACAAATGGTTGTCATTCACTGGTAGAATATAGATGATTAGATCGGTCTTGTCTGTTGTTCCAATCTTTGTCATGTCTTGCTTCAAAATGACCCACAAAATTTCCTCGGACTTGGATGGTTTCCTGAGAAAATTCCTCTGGGAAGGTGCGAAAGGTGACAAGAGAATTTCGTTGCTTTGTTGGGACACTGTTTGCTGCAGCAAAGGTTCTGGGGGTGCGGGGTTGCATCGGATGGCTCTTCAAAACCGTGCCTTGGGTGCCAAACTCGGGTGAAAGCTGTACGCTGAGCCAGATAGACTATGGTGCAAGATATTGCAAAGGAAATATCTTGAATACAATGACCCTGGTCATTTTTTGACCATCGCCAACTCTCCAGGGGGCTCACCCATATGGAACTTCATCTAGCACAGTTGTCCTCTCATTGTGAAACATTTGTCGTGGAAATTTGGCGATGGTAGGAGTGCAAAATTTTGGCATGTCTCCTGGAACGACCTTCCTCCCATAGCAAATGAATTCGGGAACTTGACTTGGTTGCCAGAAATAATAGCAAAACATGGGTGGAGAGTATGCAACTATGTCTGTTCGGTGGTTGGTGTCGGGGTGCTTTGTTTGGCTGGGTGAACGTTGGAACTCTTGGGCTACCTTCAGAGGTTAAGGCTGCCTTGGACAATGTTTTGTGCTCGAGAAAAATCTTTCTCTCGGAGGTGGCTGATGTGTTGATTTGGTGCGGCTCGAAATCTGGGCAGTATACTGTTAAACTTGGATATGAAATTTAGTGGGCTCACTCTGTGGGATTGGCATGGCCTGATAAACTATGTTGGAAGAATGTGGTGCTCCCTAAGGTGGGTGCCTTCCTATGGATAGCCCTGCACGGTAGAATCCTAACGGGGGATAGGCTAAGGAAATTCGGCTTCATTGGTCCTAATGTATGTGTAATGTGTTGCAAGAACGAAGAATCTGCTAATCACCTGCTCCTCCTTTGCCCGTTCGCATCTAAATGTTGGGATTGGCTCCTAAAAGTGTTGGATTGGGCCACCCCATGTCATTGTAACCTCCTTCAATTTCTCCAAAGTTGGCCTACGTATAAGAGGTACAATGTCTAGGGGGCAACTTGGCTGGTGGCTCCCTCTATGCTCACTTGGCACATCTGGAAGGAACGGAACCGCTGTGTCTTCCAAAACATCAGTCTCTCACTAGAAGAGGTTTTAAAGAAAATTGAATGCGAGATTGTAGAGGTGCTCAACACTAAGGGTCAAGTTGCCAAGGCCACGTTTTTCTCAGACTGGGATGGTAAACTTCAAAAGTGTTGGGGATTGTTAAAACCTCCTGGACAACTCGATGTCCGCAGGTCCAAGCAAAGGCAGTTTGCCAAGTGGTTGCCTCCGAAGGCTGGTGTGCACAAGCTCAATTTCGACGGCTCCTCGAAGGGGAACCCAGGCCGGTCTGGGGCTGGTTGTATAATTCGTGACTGTAAAGGGAACTGCCTATATGCTCTGTCATGCTACATCGGGTTTGCAATGAATAATGAGGCAGAGCTAGAAGCCTTGGCTTGTGGTTTGCACCTATGCATTTCAAAAGGCATAAAAAGGGTTGAGGTTGAAGGCGACTCCATGGTGTGCATCTCGACAGTTATGAAGAAAAGCTCTATCAACTGGAAACTTGACCAATGGGTGGCCCGAATCACAGCTGCCTTGGAGAATTTTGAATATTTTTCAATTTGACATGTATATCGAGAAGCCAATACACTAGCAGACAGATTGGCAAATTTGGGTGTTGATTCGGGCAGTGATGAAATGATTTTTGATGCTTCGTCTCTACCTATCAATTTGAAAGAAATGCTAGTTGTTGAGATGGGGCATGCGTCGTAACTGATTGAGGTGGGGTGTGTGTCTGGTAATAGTGTGGAGGGATGAACAATATTGGTGCAGTTGGTGGTTGATGTCCTTGTTGTTGGTTCAGTCCTTTTGTATCATTGGTGTCGTGTGGCCTTGTATCCCGGTTTTTTTATATGCTCAATTTAGGGAGCTACCCCCTCTGGTAGTGCTTACCAAAAAAAGAAAAGAAAAAAAAGTTATCATTATGTTGCATTATTATTATATTATTAATGATTGAGTTAGTATATTATATTATATAATCTAATTAGATTAAGTTATATTGTAATATATAGTTATATTAAATTATATTATATTTACTATATAATATTATATTATATAAATATTTATTATTTCTCATACTTTAGTCAATCGAGTTAGGCCCACCCCCCATATTTGTGTTAATATATTATTATTAATATTAATAATATATTAAAATTAATTATTATTTATAATATTATATTATTATTTTGATATTACTATTATATTATTTTTATTATTAAATTATTCCCACTATTACATTATTAATATTTTTATTAAATATTATAATTAGTAAAATATTAGTATCCTTAATATTATATTGTTATTACTAATATTGATAATATTGTATTATATTACTATTATATTATTTTACTATTATTATTATATAATTATTAATGGACAAAACAAGTTCCACCAACTTCAAATAATTATTTTGTTAATTAAGATCTTATATTTAATAATTATTATTATAGAATATAATATATAATAATTAAAATATAATGTGTATATAATAAGTATAATTAGATTAAATATAAGTTAGCTTGTAATATATAAAATATAGATTGTATATTAGTTATATATTATATTATATTTATATTGAATAATTTCTAATATGATATGTAATAATAAATTGGCATTATATATTATATAATTTTACAATATAATATGTAATAATATTATTTATATTTTTATATTATTAACTATTATATAATTTTACAATATATAAATAAGAATATATTTATAATATTAATATAGCATTATATATTATAAACCAAATTATTTATTATATATTTTAAACTAAACTATATATAATATTATTTATAATGTGTATATATATTATATAATATAATAATAATATTAGAATAATATAATATATTAATTATTATGAAATAAAATATAATATTATTATATACAATATTATATAAATTATTATTGCCGATAAGGGTGTGGTTTGGTGGTCAAGTCACTTGGTTGTGGTGACGACCACCAAGGTTCAAACCCTCTTTGGGACAAAGTGCTTGTAGTCCTTGTGCCTTTGCTGGGCCATTGCACTCATGAGTTTGGTTGTTTCTGGGCACTTCGCCTGGGTATTCATTGTAGTGGGTGGTATTTTAGTTTTCAAGGTGGCTCTTTGGTGGCACTCTGCATTTACTTCATGGAAGGCATGCTTTAGCATCAGTGCCATTTGGAGATGAGTAGGTTCATTTTGTAGGTCTCGACGAAGGAATTGGAAACTGGTGGAATGGATACACCTGTGTTGTTGCAGAGTTCGCAGAGGCAGATGGTCTTTGAAGGCCCAATGACTTCTCTCCAGCTATGTTGGATAATTCAACACCTAGATTATCTCACCTTCACAAGAGTTAATTGCATCACTGGTAAAGGTTTTATGGTGGGTGCAGAGGGCTATCGGTTGGATTCTAACATCTCTTCTTGGGTCCTGGCTAGTTTGTTGGATGTGGGGATCTCCAAGGCTGATTCATGGGTGATCATGAGGCGGCTATTCAGGAAGGACATGTTGGTAGGTTTGGATAGAACTCTAGCCATGGCTTCGTTGGGGATGGGCATTCCCCGTCCTCATGACCTCGCATTATTGGAGGACTGAGATGCGCTGGTTAAATTCTTCCCTTTTCTTCTAGATGTTAGTGGTATGGAGTTGGTCGAGCATCATTGTTTGGCTACCATGGGGGTCGATTGCCTCAAATAGAAATTTTTCCTAGTGGTGGTCAACAACTCAGCATGGAAACATGATTTTTTGCATTTTTGCACAACAAAATGTATGGTAAGGTTGGTTCTAGGTGGTGGGTGGGGCTTGTGTTTCTGTTCAATGTTTAGGTTTTTGTTCTCTGTTGAAATCTTCAACCAATGATAAGGTGTGTTGTTTCAAAAGGGAGTTTGTGTGGTCTCAACCCTATGTGATCTTTTGGCAAATTCTAGGAAGTTTTGTAATGGGGATGTTCTTGGGCTAGTGTAATGGTGGTTGCCGTGGTCATGAGTTGGGCTCGAATATGTAATCCTTTTATGCTATCAATACAAATACTTGCTTACCTATATATATATATATTATGTATAACTATATTACCATATAGAATATTATTATATAATTACATGTATGCTGACAATAATATTATTAGCAATGGTTAATATTTTTTTTTATTTTAACTTTCACGACGATGAATATAAGCATATAAGGAAAATTAAAGATACGGCGAGGAAAATGAAAAAATGTAGTCAAGATAGAATAATTAAAAGTGATCTCATGTCTACTTATTTGGGCACATTAATTCATCAAAGTGTTGTCAACGGGAATGAAAAATTGGTGATCAAAATTTAGGGAATAAAAATTTAAACAGTGAAAATCTACTGGCTAAAATGAACGGTCATTATGACCGCAATTGCCTTGCCTCGAGTATCTTCCAATCTCTCTCATTGATAGGAAAATGAAGCTATGCAACTTCAATTGAGGAAATGCATTCGGCACAAAAATATCTTTATCTTCTTTGAATGATTTTCTATGTATGTGGAATAAGCTACCGATACTTTTTACTCATACAAGGGTGATCCCACAATAGTGGTTTACAATTTTTGGCCAAACTGGACACTGAAATATTTTTTTGTAACTAAATCTTCACTTTTGGACACCTATAGCGACCAAACCGTGAGGAATTTGAAGATGATGCAAACTAGAATTTTATGAAATTTTTTCTATAGATTCTAAATATATTTTTTTCAAAAATTTTGGAATCAAATTGCACTTCTTTTTCCACCTCCCTCGAAAAGAATTTAAGAATTTTAAAAAAGTGATGCTCACCGTATAACGCATAACTTTTTTTCCATGAAGGATAAAATTATAATTCTTTCAAATTTAGATTTGTAACTCCGACATCTAGTGCTTTCACTTGGTTAGATAGTTTTTTATTGAATATTTTTTCTTTAATCAAGTTTCAAAGTCAAACCAATTATAATTCAAACATAGCACGACTGTATAACACGTAACTTTTTTTGTATGTATCAAAATTCAATTTTTTTCTCTTTGTTGGATCAAGGACTTCAATATCTCGTGCACTCATATTTTTTAGATTTTTTTTTTATAATCTGCTATATTTCTACATGTGAAGAACAAAGAGCTTGATTTTCGGTGAAAAACCTACATTCATGAGAAATAGAATATAAATATAATAATAAAATAAAATTTATTTAAATTTATACTTTTGGGAAGCTTATAATAAGGACTACATACTTACAAAAATTAAATTTTAAATGAATTCATTTGATCCCCCAAAAAGTAAATCAAAAGTGGGTTTTTATCAGCATTTTGATAGGTGTAAAGGAGACTCCGTTATATGTATGGTTTAAAACTAGCGGGGTTCTATCCAAGGGGGTTTGATTTAAGGTAGTTTGATCAAACCATCTTCAATTGGAATGCTTTAAATGGAACTTTTTAAGGGATAAATCATTATATTTTCTAAAAATATGTGATTTCAGCAAAAATCTATTCCTCCTAGAAATCGCACCTTTGTGTGCAATGGGTATGCTGAAGAGGTGTGGAAGGTCAATTAAGGAAAATTTTGGCCTATATTTTTCATATATTTTTGTAGTACATGAGGTCAATTGGTAGGTCATTTAACAAATGATGTTGTTTGGACAACAAAGGTTTCAATAGAGAAGTGATAGCTTCAAATTAACTATGCATCCACTTAAATGGATCCAAACATGACTAAAAAACCTCTAAATAGGAAGATAATCAATCTACATTACTAACATGCTCATGTTATGTTTCAAGAGAGAGGGGGGAAATAGAGGGGGATAGATGGATAGAAAGATAGACGTATAGAGGGGGAAAGAGTGAGAGAGAGAGGGGTAAGGAGATAGAGATAGATATGGAGATAGAGGGAGAGGGAGAGGGGGAGAGAGACAAAAAAAGAGTAGAGATAGAAAAATGGAGATGGAGAGAGGAAGATAGAAAGAGGGAGAGATAGAGATCTATATGGGAAGAGAGAGAGATAGAGATATATGGGAAGAGAAATATAGAGATAGAGATATATGGAAAGAGAAAGGGAGAACAAGGTAGAGATAGAGAGAGATAGATAGTGGGCATAGGAAGAGAGCAAGGGAGGAAGGGAGAGAAAGGGGATGAGATAGGTAGATGAGGAATAGAGAAAAAAAGGAGGAGAGAGAGAGATAGGTAGATAGGGAGAGAGTAGGAGAGAGAGGTAGAGATAGCTCAATATAGAGAGAGGGAGAGAGAGAGGAGAGTTATAGTTAGAGGGCAATATAGATAGATAGAGAGGGATAGGGAGAGAGAGAGAGAGAGAGAGAGAGAGAGAGAGAGAGAGAGAGAGAGAGAGAGAGATACAAAAATATATGGATAGGAAGAGATAAAGAGAGGAGTGAGATAAAAATAAAGAGAGAGATATAGAGTATGAGGGGTGGAGTGAAATAGAGAGAGAAAGAGAGACATTGATCTAGTCTATCTTCTTTGTCACTTCTCCTATTTGCACTTTTTTCTCACATTTGAGAGTCTTCGATTACAATTTGTTGTTGTTTTCCTTTTACCATACTTGCTTTGCTTTAGTTTCACATACAAGATTATGATTGTGCAGATAGTATTTTGATTATATGTCCTTGAATGTTGATACCCTTTTGGGTCAATTATTGATAACATCCATACAACCTCACACCTTGCTAATGACTTTTGTGTGTTGATAATCAAATGCTAAATTAATGTTCAAAGATATATCTTGGCATCTTTTATATAGATTTATTAAAGATATATATGATAGTTAAAAATAAAGAAGGATTGACATGATTATGTTAATTTCACTATTACATATATATATATATATATATATATATATATTACTTATTATTAATTCTTACAAATAGAATTATTGTGACCACCATATTCTTAACTCGCATTTAATTTGTACATCTTTCCCCAACAACAATTTTTTTAATATGTTTGTATTATAATATCTAATCAAAACAAAATATTAGTAACTACTATCATCGGGTTGTCATTTTGAAGTCAGGAGCTAATCTCTTGCATTACAAGCTTTTGGAATGCAACCAATTGCTAGAAGTAACCCTTTTATCTTAAATCCACATGATGACATTGTTCCAAAAAAACCTTTTTTACTTGATATTTAATGAAAAGACATTATATTGAATACCAATATTATATATAAAATTATATTATATAATATTTAAATTATTATAATAAAAAAATATAATAATATGATACATGGTAATTAAATATTATTAAAAATATGTATATTATTTTATTAAATATTATATTATATTATATTATATCTAAGTAATATAATATATACAAGTCTTGTAGAATTTCTCGCCATGTTTTGAACACACCAAACAATGATAGGAACATTTGGTATAATATTGGTGAAGATAACACATTCATTTCACCAAAGCAAAAATCAACATCAAGATGGTACCAAATAGATTATAAAAATCGAGAGGCTCAATTTTTTGTTAGAGTGTAATCAATATTTGAGCTAACACGTAGCCTGACAAAAGTAAGAAATGGGGACAAAGTAATGTCTCACTATCAAAAAATTATTAAATTTATTTCTTACATAAATGTCCATATCCTATTCCAAAGCTCAAATTTTTGGACACACAAGCAGAATGCTAGCAACATTTATGAGATTTGGCTTTACACCTACCAATTGCATTTTCTTGGAAGTTTGTAGAATTTTTTTAACAAATTCATATTGTAAAATTATGGTAGGTCATGAGGAAACACTTGCTTTGAGACATTCTGTCAAACATTTAACTTCCTTTACAACAGATTTAAAATAGCTTGGAGGATGATTTATGGAGATTAAAAGTCTCACAAATACTTTACCTTTCATTTCATTTGGTACTATTGTGGACAGTTTATGGTTTTTGGTTTTGCCTTATTTTCAAGTCATATTCTCTACACTCTGCTATGCTTTGTACAACAAAGTAGAGGTGGATTTCTTGGATCTTTGTTTATCCATCTGTATGTTGTTTGTAATTCCTTTGGTTATGCAATTGTATCTTGATTGTATCTTCTTCTTTTATGTTAATCCAATACAACAAAAAAAAACATTTAACTTCCTAATTCTTTTCACAAGTTCATTTTTGTGGTCCTTCCCATTAGTGAGGCATTCTGTGAGAACACACCCATGCACACTGCCATGCCATCCTTTGTTTGTACATTTCACTTGAGTATTGCAGTTTGTTATATGGTTGGCTTATATCTCTATGGACGCTATGGTTAAGACCTATTTAGAATATGTAGTTGGAGTTGGTGATAAAGTCGAACTGGTCAAAAAGAGAGAGGTAGATGGAGACAGAGAAGTCGTTGAAGATATTGAAGTGGACATCTAGAGGGAGTGGGAGAAGGAGAAGAGGCGATGGGGAAATTGGGACTTAACTGCGGAGGGTGTGAGGAAGAAAAGGAAAGTAGTGAGGGCGTAGAAGCATGCTTGCAATTTTTTTCCTTTCCCATTTGGTATCAAGCCAAAACAAATACAATGAGCTTCTCACCCAATTGGCACCTACTTTCATTCCCACTTATGAAGTAAAAGGGGCCATTAATCAGAAGTTTGAACACCATGTTTTTGATTGTTTAGGATGCAATTGGGTCAATATGTTGAATTTTTTGTAGCTTTCAACCCACGTAATAGAAATTATTACACCCATGTAATAATTTACCCCTAAAATGGACCAATGATGATTTGTGTAGGAGACAACAATATGTGAAAAATTCCTCATGGCATGTCTGAGTGATCCCACAATAGTGGTTTACAATTTTTGGCCAAACTAGATACCAAAATATTTTTTTAATTAAATCTTCACTTTTGGGCACCTATAGCAGCTAAACTGTGAGGAATTTGAAGATGATGCAAACTAGAGTTTCGTGAAATTTTGTCTATAGATTCTAAATATTTTTTCAAAATTTTTGAGTCCAGTTACTTCTTTTTCCATCTCCCCTTGAAATAGTTTTCATAAAACAATATTTTTAAAAGTGATGCTCCTTTGTATAACACATAACTTTTCCATGAAGGATAAAATTCATTCTTTCAAATTTAGATTTGTAACTCACATTATCTAGTGCTTCACTTGATTAAGATAGTTTTATTGAATATTTTTTTCTTTAATCAAGTTTCAAAAGAAATTGAAACCAATTACAGATTTAGACATAAGCTGGCGGCCATTATGTCGTAACTTTTTTGTATGTATTGAAGTCAATTTTATTTAAATATTTTGGATCAAGGACTTCAATATCGGTGCACTCATTTTTTTTTGATAATGCGCTATTTTTCCACGTAATGGAACAAGGCTTGATTTTCAATGAAAAACCCTATATTTAATAAAATAAAATAAAAACAAATGCATAATAAAACCAAAATATTAAAATTATATTCGTTAGATGGCTCATTTGAGGAATACCTAATTCTAGTTAGTGCTGTGAGAGTCTACGCCCATTTTCATGTTCAAGTGAGCTCGAAGTGCACAAATTTAGGTTTTTTTGTGAAGATAAAAAATCAGGGAAATGGGGGGTTCGCTCGAACTAGGGGGTTTGAGCAAACCCCCTAGGGTTTGAGTGAACCAAGGTTCATTCAAACCCTAGTTCATTTGAATCCCCTCCCATAAAGTGTTTTTCATCTAAATTTTGTTCGTTCATGCATTTAATGGGTTCGCTCGAACCCTGGTTCGAGCGAATCCTTTTTGGTTCATTCGAACCATCTAGTTCATTCAAACCCCCAAAATGTAAAATTTTGCCATGGGGTCATTTTTTACAAGTTTTCCTTCCTCATTCAAATTGTAAACCACTTTTGTGAGTTTTCCCATCTCTACTACAACTTCTTCATCTGCATCGGTAGGGGCTACTCTCACTTCTTCCTCTTTCCATCTCAGGCTATTGTCCTTGCTCTTCTTTACCACTTTCCCCTCACTTTTCCCAACACTCTTCTCTAATTTCTCAATCCTTGCCTCAATCTTTCCTACTTCTTCATGAACTATTTGTCCCATCTTTTCAAATATATCATCCTCCACTTTCTCCCAATACTGCTCCCAAAAAAGTGTTCGCATGAGTCTCCTCACAACCCAACCCATCTTTCCTACTGCAATCTCACCTCATGCAATCTTCCATCACACTCAATCTGCAAAAAAAATTCCTTCATGATTTCAAGCTCTTTGTTGATCAGGACCCCTCTACCTGCAACAACCCTCATGAGCTTCTTCTCTACCACTTCACACACTTTCCCCTAAGTGTGAACTTCCTCCCGGTCAGTGATCTATTCACACAACACATGTAGGTCCTAGTGGATCCTCTCCACTCTTAGGAAAAGTTGC
The DNA here is from genome assembly GCA_007258455.2 of Sequoia sempervirens. Taxonomy (NCBI): domain Eukaryota; kingdom Viridiplantae; phylum Streptophyta; class Pinopsida; order Cupressales; family Cupressaceae; genus Sequoia; species Sequoia sempervirens. Next base: position 24,249 of record VDFB02391612.1, read on the forward strand.
TCTAATACCAATTCATGCAAAGGAAAACAAACTTCACTTTGTTTTCCATACAACTTAACCTCAAGTCACAATAAAACCAAGCATTTATTTGTGCTGCCCAAAAATTACAACAAACAATTACTCTCTATACTAATTCACTGATCACAAAATTTCCAAATTCACAACCAACCAATCATTTGAATTGGCAATTACATTTTCCACTTGGGTTGCCATTGGTTTTGTTGGAGTGGCCATTGGGAATTATAGTTAGGTCCTTTGGTAATTTTGTGATGGCCACATATTTTTCTATTGTTGGTTCCAATTGGTTTGAGGAATTTTCCATTTCTAGTTTTGCATATTGGACCAAGATTGAGGATTCCAATTAGGAATATTTGAATTGTTACCAGGAAATGACATGTTATAATTCAAAGGATCTTGGGGTATAAAGTCTTGTCTTGGTTGCCATAGTTTCCTTTGAGCTATGTAGGGGTGAAGCCACAATAGTGGTTTACAATTGAAGTGAGGAAGGAAAACTCACAAAAAATGAATGCATGGAAAAAAAACTTGATTTTAGGGGTTCGTATGAACCTACTAGTTCGATCAAACCAATTAGGGGTTAAGCTAGAACTGGGTTGAATTGAACCCTTTAACTCTCCTGCCAAAAAGTATAAATCCTTAGAAGGGGGTTTGAATGAACCACAGTTAGGCGGAACCCCTAATTTCTCATCCCCTCTCCTGAGACACAAAAAAACCTAAATTTTGGTGATTCGGAGCTCGGGTTGAGGATGAAAATGGATGAATTTTCACAAACCCAACTAGAATCAGGTAGTCCTCGGAATGAGCTATTAAAATATGAGTGCACCAGATATTGAAGTCCTTGATCCAACAAAAAATAAAATTGAATTTTGATATATACAAAAATGTTATCGCGTTATCACGGTGCTATGTCTGAATTGTAATTGGTTTGACTTCAAACTTGATTAAAAAATATTCAATAAAATATGTCTAACCAGAGTGGAAGCATTAGATGTCAGGACTTCGTCTAAATTTGAAAATTAGAATTTTATCCTTCATAAAAAAAAAGTTATGCGTTATACAGTGTGCATCACTTTTTAAAAATGTTGTTTTTTGAAAAAAAACCAATTTTCGTGGGAGATGGAAAAAGATGTGCAGTTTGATTCCAAAAAATTTGAAAAAAATATATTTAGAATCTAAAGACAAAATGTGACGAGACTCTAGTTTGCATCATCTTCAAATTCTTCACGGTTTAGCTACTATAGGTGCCCGAATGTGAAGATTTAGTTTTAAAAAATAATTTCAATGTCTAGTTTGGCCAAAAATTGTAAACCACTATTGTGGGATCACCTGTAGAATACTTTTCCATCTTCTCATTCTAATGCATGAAAATCTGATGTCCCCTTAGAGATACTTGTCACCTTCTTGCATTTGCAATTAGTACTATTCTATAAGAGTTGCTTTTGTACCTCCTCTTGCTTCTTTTTGACATGGAGGGTATCTAGATGTGTAGCCATATGGTTGATAATATCCTCCTTCATGTTGTACAACATATTAATTACTCAATTCAACTCTAGAGACTCCATTGGATTGGGTTTGATGATGGAAGATGTCCTTTCGCCTCTAAATTTCTTTATAGAAGACCTTAAATAGTTCGTACATGCCTTGCACATCTCCTCAAATGATACTTGAGAGATATCTCTTTCCCTAATGAGGTTAAGTGTATTCATGCAATCCTTATTAATCGCCCCTAAGAATATTAGCTTTAAAGACTCATTAGAGAGTCTATTTTGGTGGGATTTCTTAAGGAAAAATTAGAACCTTTCCATGTAGTCTTCCAAAGATTCATCTTCCTTTTGTGACATCCTAAAGATGTCTCTCTCTTTCGGTCAATTCCTCTACAGTAGTCTTGTACTTCTCTAGGAACTTTGTCTTCATATAATTCCAATTAGGAACAACATTTGTTCCTAAACCCATGAATCGTCTCAAAGTAGCATCCTTCAGGATTGCTGGAAATAGTTTGAGCTTATTTGCATCTATAGTATAATCATAATTTTTGTGTTGCACATTAAACTCAAATAGGAATGTATCTGGGTCCTTTGTGACCAACCCATAAAAGACATGTAATGCTGAAGGAGGCATGTTCTTTAGTGTAGTTTCTCTCTCTTGTTTGGAAATGGGGAACTCAAATTTTACATGCTTTGGTGGGTCTTCCATTGCAACATCACCCATGGTGATGATTTGTGTGTGGGAAGTCTCCTATGTTTCTGATGTGGATATTGGTGTTAAGGAAGATTCTTCTTCAAGAATACCCTCGCTCTATTCACTATGATCACTAGTATCCTCTAAAGATTCATGTGTTGAAGGGAGAGATCTTCCTAGAGCATCTCGTCACCTCCACATATAATAGTTGTGACTCTTTGGATCAATAGCTCCTGCACATTGTTGGTAAAGTGTTTTTGTATTAATAACTAAAAACCTAATTACCTTAATGTTGAAGACAAAATTCTAACTATGAAATCTTGAAATAAGAGAGGAGAATCCTAAATGTAGCACCATCCTCTATAGTGAGACCAAAAATGTAAGGCCTAACTAATGTCTAGTCAACTTGGTGTTAGACACATAATTTTGGGGAAGGGTTCCTAGCTAAACAATCAACTAAACCCTTGTTACTTAGGCTTCATTTAATTAACAACTAGAGCTTCAGAAGATTTTGATGATGTTGGCATTATATGTGCATTCATAGACTCTACACAACCTATATCATCAAGTATAGGTGGTTTACACATGTAGGAAAATAGTAAAGATTGTAAAAGGGAAATAAAGCATAAACTACAAAATAGGGGAAATAACTTAATCTGCTACTAATGTTGCAGGTACTTTTAGCTTAGCACTGTAACTAATAACTGATAACTTGAACTTTGTAACTTCATGAACACTACTAACTCTTACTCCTAACTACTTGACTTACTTTGTAGGATGACTCAAAGAATCAATGTAGAAGGTGAATCATAAAATAAGATATCATTCACATGCATGAAATGAAGAATCTACTAAAATTAATGTAATAATATGAACATTTATTCTAACACCAAAAATTAAAGGTGGGTGAACAGTACCTTGAGTGGCCCTTGCTCATGTTGTTCACACAAGATAAACAAAATATGCGCTACTTGAATCAACTAAACATATAGATAAAATGGAACATCTTCATTGTAAAAAATGAACTCTCACAACATGATAAGAATTTTCACAGATCTTTCATTCATGAATGCATTTCCATTATAACTGATAGCAAAAACTAACAATGCAAGATTGTCAGTTGGAAAATATTAAAAACACATGTATCTCTAACTAGATCTACTTTTCAACCATTGATCCAACTATATAGGTTTGAGAGGAGGTTTATTTGCATAAGGACTAAAAACTGAAATTAAATGGAAGTGCCCACTCTCCTTCAAAATAGAGAGAGACGAAGTCTTTGCAATCAAAAATATAATTGAAACAAATGAAAGAAGACAACTAAGTTTTCAACTCTTCTTCAACAGTATGGTAGAGACGTGCTTTGTACAAATAGTCGTGGTAGTCCCCTTGTTTATCACAAACTCCTCCATCCTTCCATCATCTTATTGAATGCTCCAATGACCCCCAATCGATCACTCCAATGATCACCTTCATCAATTTTTGCAACTATCATGTGCCCAATCATTCTGGCATTTTGGAATCTCCCCTTCTCATCGGCCTAAAATCCTTTAGCTACATGTTGAGTTCTCTGATTGTTGTAGGTTGCTATTCTAGTTGCAAGGAGTTAGTTCTCATCCAAAGCATAATACTATTAATAACTATCATGAATTAAACATAGATTTAGACTAAAATTCATGCAAATTCATACATTCATTCATGCAAATATCAACATATAATAATCATATTCCCACTCATCAAAGTCTGGTTTAGATTGCATAAAGGATATAAAAGGTATATAAGTTCAGGAATGTATATTATATAAATAGCTTAAAGTGTTTAAAAGTTATGAAATAAACAAGAGAAAAATAGTTATTGATCAAGCTCATCACGGGGCACTACACCTCATACCACTATTCATGGAGTTATGGATTGAGGGTCACTAGGAATTCATCCCAAATAGGAAAGTTTGAATGAGTAGCCCCAATGAGTTCAAAGAGTGTCAAGATGTTAGTGAGTAGAGCTTTGAGATGACTCATGCTTGATACCACTTTTGACAGGATTTTGGTCCTCAAACTTTGATGGAAAATACATAATAATTTATGGGGCAATGGAGTTTTAGATGAGAAAAGGAAAAAGTACCGAGGTGGAAGGATGGGTGAAATTTTAACTATAAAAGAGTATGAATGAATCATCAAGGTTTAGGAGTTGGGCATACATTGTCCAACATGTATCATAATGAAGGGAAGCTCAACAACATAAAAAAATAAAGATTTTTTTTACATTTAAAATGAGCTTTGAGAAGTCTTGGTGAAGGGATGGAGGTATGCAAAAGTTTGAAATTAAAAAAAAATAGGCTTATAAAACTTTTAGAGGGTAGGAAATTATAATGCCAAGAATGAAAGGGAATAACTACCCAAGTAAAAGGAAGTTCATAACTATGAATTTGAAAGACTTAGAGGAATTTTGAAGTGGGAGTCAAGAGTTAGGGAGGAAGAAAATGAGGTACTTCACTTAAGGATGATATAAATTCTAGGTTTGAAAGATGCAAGTTTTAGCAACAAAGATTAGGACTATGCGGAAAGGTGGGAGGGGTACTCTAGCAAGAGGAACTCCAATAATCTAATAAGAATGAACAAAAAAGAATGGAGGAATGAGGAAATATGAAATTCCAATGGATGTGAGAAACTTGACTCTTTTAGAAAAGACTTTTGGGGATCAAAGATTGGGAGCTCCAAAGAAGCAATGTAAAGGGAAGCATAAGTCTGAAAGTTTGGTGTTGCAAAACTTTATAGAAAATAATCAGAACTTCAAATTTCAAGGGAAAAATAGAGATGATATTCTAGTTAAAGGATTATCACAACTCTGGCATTGAAAAACTTAGAAACAACTGGTCTACAATTAATTAGGCTTTCAAGGATTGAAGGGAAGTGATGATGAGATGACCAAGTTTGAAAGCCTAGTAACAAAAGACTTTCCTTCAATAATAAGTTGTAAAGGGTTAGATATAAAAAAAATATGATGGGAGTGGTACGAATGGAGGATCAACTTTGCGACTTTGGTGATAAAAATTATTTTAAGGCATTAACACATTTTAGTGTTTGGATGACTAGCACGACATCACTAATAGGTGTGATAGGTTAAAAATTTTACATAAGCAAATTTTACGAAGTTTTAGACAATATTGTGAACATAAGGTGGAAGAGTATATCAAGAGAATGAAGTGTGAAACTCAATAAATAAAAGGAAAATAGAGGTGGAATATTAGGATGGGCAAACCTAAAATTCTAACTCTAACAACTCAAAAAACATAAGGAATTGACCCATACAACTCTACACATATTTTATTGATCTTTTTGTAGACTTTGAAGCATAATAAGCACATAGGGGACAATACATGATTAATTTTTTTTTTTTAAATGATAAAGAGAAAAATCACTTGTACTATCTAAGATTAGTTATTAAAGGTGGGCTAACACAAAGGCAATGCAATACATGGACAAGTATAGGTAATTGCACCAAAAAAAAATGAGCATGCATTCTTATGCACTAACACAATTATCACTCAAGTACTTTATGTACTTTAAGTTGCCTATCTTATCTTTCATACTTTAGATAACATATAATTTCCTTTTTAGGATCCAATTTTCTGGTTTGACATATGTGAAAGAGGTCGAATATACTTGGTTAAGTTTGGATTGTCTTATTTAGATAAATGAAATAAAAACTTCTTTAATTTTTACTTCAACAATTTATTTTATTTTCCTTTATGAATATCATTTTCACTATTTATCTAAATAATATTTACTTAACCAATTAATATTTATATTTATATTTTACTTTTGCACTTTTCTCTCAAATATATGTTAGTTGTATTTTAGTTTTTATTATCTTTGTCTTAATATAATAAATACCTCAAAATTATACCTTAGAAACTTTAAGAAACACATTTAAAATATCTATATTAACTTATCTATTTATATATCTATCTCTTAAATAAATAAAATGATTAAAAATATTTCAAATACATAAATTAAAAAATTAATACTTTTACCATTTTAAAAAGGGATTTATTTGCTTACATTTACTTAAATTAAATTAAAAAACAATTAATAAAATATCCTTTATAATTTTCCAAA
>VDFB02391613.1:0-15352 GCA_007258455.2 Sequoia sempervirens
CCTTGCATTATCCTTTTTCCTACTCAAGGTTCTCAGGCCTCCTTTCTTGTGGTCCCTTTTTTATGTCACCTTTGTGTTAGCTCTATTTTTTCTAGCATCTCATCATTTTTATCATAAATTATTTGGACACTAACACATCTGACTAGAATCTTGTGATAGTTTTCATTTGGTGGTCATTTTCAAGAATTATTCCACTTTTCACCTTCATAAGTTAGTGAAAATGGTTCAAAATAATTCCAAATTTATTGTCTACACCCTTTTTTTTTTCTTCTCATATTTGAATCTAATTTTCCATTCTCTCTCTCTCTCTCTCTCTCTCTCTCTCTCTCTCTTCTTTCTTACACTCTCAAGCTCATACAATACTCTAAAAATCTATAACTTTCTACAACATTCTTATATTAGTCTCTTCTAGTTCTCTTCTTCTTGGCTTCCTAAAGACTCTACAAGTGATATTTTTCTTGTTTCTTATTGTTATTGCAAGGATTTACATTTTTGTGTACCTGGGCACATTCAGATTATCATATTATTTCAATCTTTCATTTTGGTCATTACTTTTATTTTTATACACACTTAGACTAAAAACACACACTATTTTTTACCTATATATTGGCTACTATGGAGGTAAAAATAACAAAATAGGGATTTGACTGAGGTAAATCCCTAAACAACCCCAATTTTTTCCATTTTTTTTTGTGTTTGTAGGTTTTGTGAGAACATTCAACTACACAAAAAATTGTAATTGTTTCTTTGTTTGTAAATTTACTTCTATTGTTCATTTAAATAATATTATTTAATTTATTTTTTAAAATTTTCACTATATGTTATTTTCTCGTTCATTTTCTATTTCTACTTTTATACATTAGGCTAATAGAAAGATTATATTTTTGTAATTTTTGGATTTTTTGTATTCTATTTATACATAGAATAATGCAACATGTGGACTTCTACATAATGCACTAACATCCTAGGTATTAACTTCCTCATTTTGGCTATATATCTTCTTTCCATTCTCTTTTCAACTCTGTAATTTATTTTTGTAAATTATTATTTTAAATCTTCCAAAAAACATGATATTTCCCAAACTTTCTTCTATAATTCTAGCTAAATAAGACTCTTTTATTTGAACTAGTTTTGGGACTATAATTTATTTTTGTTAAGTATTAAAAAATTAGTCTCAATCGTAATGTTAAAGTGGGGAAAATAATTTGGTTAATATATTTTAGTTAAATCATCATTTTTTCTTTTCTACATTTTGGTGAACCTGACATTCTACACCACCTTTTTGTTGTGGTTCACTAAACTTTGGTGAAACCAATGATCTTCACTTTAAAATGTTTCTAAAAAATATTTTTTTCTCAAATATTGAGCAACAATGTGCTAATCTTGCCAAGATCTCTCTCTGAGACCTACAAAATGCACATTCTTATCATAGTGCCCTTCAGTAATCCTTGTAAGAGATACCTATACAATATTTTGTGAATCCCATGGATGTGGTTGTTATTCTTGAATATTTTCATTCTTATTATACTGATATCACTTTCCACCCATCTAAACTCACCTACTCAAAGTTCAGAATCAATATGATCCCCTTCTCCTTATTATTTGGGTTAATAATATTGGTATCAAATGTACCCTAATTATTTTGGGTTCGGTCTCAATATTTGTATTATTGATTTTTTATATTATATTCATGTTGATCATTCTTCTATTTCTCTTATTAATTTATCCATTCATGGGTTTAATAATATTTCTTACCAAACTCTTGGTATATTTGCACTACATATTGATCTAGGCTTTGTTATCTGACCTACTCTAGTATATGTAATACCATGTGATTTATCATGTAACCTTCTCTTTGGTAGACCATGGATCCATACCATGGGTGTAGTCCCATCTAATTTACATTAGCATATAAAATTTGTAAATAGTAATTAAGCATATGCAATATGAGTTTATCCTAACCCATTCCAATACTATCAATAGTCTACATCTGGTCATGTGAGGGTTGTTCTTTATTCTCTTCATAAATTTATATCTTCTTATACACCAAAATTTCAAACACCATCGTTTCCCTCTCTTGATGATGATGTTCCTTCTAAAAATTCATGCCTTGGTGATTACTAGAGCTCCTTAGACCTCACCCCCTATGGGCTTGGTGAATATAAGGTTAACCCTCCTAACTTCAACATTCTTTCATTTAAAAAGGATCCACACTATCATACTAGAATTGACCCTCTTTTTGTTAATGAAACTACTACTTCTCCAACATGCAATTATACTTCTCATTTTTCCAAGGTTATCAATGATGACTCTCCTCTCTATGATTTGGAGAAATGGTATGGGCCTATATTAAAAAAATATTTCTAAACATGGATGCAAAGGAAATGGTCTTGGGTGCATGGAACAAGGAGTTAAGGTCCATGTGGAATTGACACACCACTTTTCATTAGTGGGTTTAGGTTACCAACCTTCTCCTCTATCTACACATCCCAATCCATTGTTTGATGTTTTTATAATTTATTCTTTTGAAAAACTACATCTTTCTTCATAAGAGAAAGGATCGATTCCAACTCCTCCTTTATCTAAGGCTTCTCAAAGCCCACTTGATCACTCTCCCTCCTACATGTAATAAATTTACTCAACACATTCAAACACAACTTCCTTTTTATGCATATCATCAAGCACTTGGTCATTCCACTAGTGAATATCAAGCCTTGCAAGATAAAATCCAACACCTTCTTGACACATGTGCATTCACTTGTCCATTTTTTGATACTCTTGTCTCTTCTCAAAATGGTATGTGAGACTGAGATTCCCTTTTGTCCAATTCATTTTTCTTCCTCTCTTATGATGTTGATATTACATTTTCATAATATGAGCAAACTTCTACATAAGTATATGGAGTTTTCCTTTGTTATAGTATGACAAATGTCATCTTTATCATGATATTGTGATTTCTTCTATCTTTATTATAAAAGGGCATAGTATGGATTTCACCTCCATTTTAATCTCTTATATTCTCTCATGAGGTATTTACACCTCCCTTATTCTATTATGTTGCTACCTATTTGTAGTGTAGAAAAATGTATCCCTTTACATTTTCACACTATGTTTGGGCCCTCCTAATTAAATTGGACTTAATAATGCCTTAATTTAGTGTTGAAAAATGTATCCCTTTATATTTTCACACTTTGTTTGAGCCCTTTTTAATTATATTGGACTTAATTATGCCTTAATAAGCCCTATTTACATTTACAAGCCTAATAAATTACATTTTTTGAAGGGGAACCCAACAATAATTAATGCCAACACATAACACTTTACCTTGAGCAATGTGTGTTCTAGGAATAGGGACTTGGGATCCATTCACCCATGGGAAAATGGGTCCTCCCTAAACCTTGGAACCTAAATTTAAAATATGTTTTGGCGGTATTTTAAGGTCCCTAAATCCATATTTCAATGTCAGCTTGTGATATTTGAATTTTGGGAAATTAAGGATACATACCTATAAATACAAGGTTATTTCACTAAGTTTCACCTAGAGTTTTTGTGCAAAAATTCCTAGAGCTAAGTTTATGACCAAGAGCATTCAAGAGAAGAATTATTAGATATTTATTGTAGCATTTAAGATCCAATCATCATGTCAAAGTCTTCTTGCATCATGCATGTTTCTAGAGCTAACATTGTGATGTAGGTTTCAAGATCAAGTTCAAGCATTCAAAGTATCAATCAAGTCATCTAGATCCACATCCAATTCAACCATTTCATGCAAGTTTCAGACCTTCCAAGATCTACATTCAAAGATTTATACAAGGGTTTGTTGAGTGGTAACATAGCATTGTTCATTGTTCATTCCCTCTTTCATGCTTTATTTCAATTCAAGGTTTGATTACCAAAATTGGGTTTGACCAAGGTAAACCTCCATTCACCAAAACAAAAAAAAATCTCTCTTGTGCTTGTGTTGCAAATTTAGGTTGAAGAAGAATTGAAGACCTCTTGAAGTGCAAGATTGGAAAAGTTGTCAAAGTTGTAAAATCATGAAATCTCACCTACAGATATGATTTCCAACTTTCTGACACTGAAACCTAGACAGATCAAAAGCTATAGATTAGCATCAAAGGCTATCAAAAGTTTTTAAAAAACCATGACAAAAGACCCATTCACACAAGGGTGAATGAGTCCTAGGGAGCCCCCTGAAAGTGACTTTTTGTGTCTGGTAAACATCATTCTGCCCTTCTTAGATTTGTAATAAGTTTTTAGTTTCCATTATTATTGAGATTTATATTGTTGTTTCAAGTTTGAGTTGGCATAATTAGAGTGATTTTCTATTTTAATTTTTTCTCCCAAAAGTGTTGTTTGAACTTGATCCCCATCCTCAAGCATAAGGAAATATGAAGGTTCTCACATTGAGTTGGTTCACCTAAGGGTTGTTAGTAAATTATTTGTGGGGATCTCATTTCCTAATGAAATAGTGAGAAATAGGTCCATCATAACCCCATTGTTCATCAATCCATATTTGGTGAACCCCTAAACCTATTTTTCTATGTTTCATTTTGGTGATCCTAAGTTTTGAGCATCATTACTTTCTGATTTTGGAGTCCATTTTCAACCCTAGATCTAGGATTTACATAAATTTGCATTGCATTGCATTGATTTGCATTTTATTTAGGTTGTTTACTTGTATTGGTATGCATCTCATTTAGGGTTTTAGGTTTGCATTTTTACAATCTTTAAAATCTAGAAAATTCAAAAATATTAGTCATTTTGTATAGTGTTTACATAACATTTCATGATTAGTCATTTACATCAGAAAATTAAATCAAAATTGCATCTCAAATTAGGTCTTTTTGCTTGTCATTTACCATCATTTTACACTCGCATTTAGACTTGATTTTCTAGAAATTTGAAACTGTAACCAACTGTTTGAACCCAAAATATGAAAGCATAAAAATCAACTCAAAAATATATAAATTAATTTTTAAAAACCCTAAAGTGAGACCCATTTTCCCATGGGTGAATGAGTCCCTAATAAGAGCTTTTTTTGAATTTTTGAGTATCAAAAACACTGTTTCTACATTTTATACTCCTGCATTCAGTATGCTATTTCAATTTCAGAAATTTCTATTTTTTGAAATTGTTCATATTAAGGTTTATTTCTCAAATTCAGTGCATTGTTTGAATTCAAATATACACCATTTTTCAAGATTTTTCATAGCACAATTAGAAAGTCATCTTGTTTAAAATTTGAAAAATTGCTTTTTATATACTTGCATTGCACTTTATATTCAAGCGTGTTTGATTGTATTTTACCTATTCTCCATTTTGGGTGCACCTTGAGTTTGTGAAACTTTTATAAGCTTCACAACTTGGTTTCCTATTGCCAATACTATTGTGAGACATAGTTCGAGACTCATGTCATCCTACTACATCACTTGTCATGGATCTTGGGTTTTCTAACTCTTTCACTCATAGTGTTGACACTAATCAACCATTATGGACCATACCCTTGACACTTCATTTCCCATTACCTCCCTACCCACAACCAATGTGACTGATGTTGACACAATGGTTGCTAATGTCCCTCAAGAGAACCTAAGAAAAATGGATGAAGAATTAGACAAATTGAAAAACTTTGTGAGTTCTTAATTTACATTGTTGGTACTGTGATTCCTATCATAGATAAGATGAGGAAAATTCTTAAATATGAACAAGGAATATAAATTTTGCATAGCCTTGCTTACATCATTGATTTTCACATGAAAAAGTATCCTATAGACCCTAAAATCAACTTCATTGAAGTCCAACCTCATAAGGGCCTAACCAAAATGCCTCTTGACATTGCTTTCTCACAACATGACATGATTAAACATGCACCTGATGGTCCTCTTTACATAGCTGGAAGAATCAATAACAAGCCTACTAATGGGATATTAATTGATCATGTCTATGTAGAGAATGTGATAACTGAAGAATTCTTATTTGTGCATGAGCTTTATCAAGATACTTATGAACAACCAAAAGCATGGATCAAACCACATAATGGTTTTGCTTTCCCTACGATAGGTTTGAGAACTCTTCCTCTAAAAGTTGGATTGAAACAATTAAGTGTCTCATTTTCCATCATCCTATCGTTAGACTAATTTTGTGTGAAGTTAGGCTACCCATGACTTCACTCCATAAATGTAGTCCCATCGGTAGTACATAATGCTTAAAGTTTCCATTTGGCAAAGAGATATTTATTGTGAATCATAGTGGCTTTAATCCTATGTCTTCATATGGAAATTTCTCATTAGATTTCATTTGGCCCGAACCTATAGAACCTATTAGGCCTCATAAGGACTTCTTTTTCAAATCCTATCAAAATTTTAAGGAAAAGTGCATAACAAAATTATCCCTTACTAATATTCCTCAACCACAATTGAGCCTCCCATCCTTGATGAAACCATGATTGAACCAAAAGCCCTTTCGAGTAACCAAGACCAACCTATGACAAATCCTTCACCCATTTCCTATAAGAGACCATGAGATGACCAAATAAGTCTCGTTGTGCCTCCTAAAATCAAACAAGCTTATAAAGCTAAAGAGGAAGTGGTTGAACAACCTCCCATGGTTCCTTTTGTTCCTCCCTTAAGGGAAGAAAATAAACCTATGGTTGATAAACCCGCTCCTACACAATCACAACTTGAAAACAAAACAAAAATAAATCAAAATGCTAGAGTGTAGGTGTAGACATTGTGCTATTGTTCATTTGTTACAAGCAAAAGAAAATAACAACATAGAAAATCAAAATCCAAACTTACCTCATGCAATGCATGATGATTTTCCACCTTCGCCGAAATAAGAAAATCCTATATCTCGACCACAACAAGAATATGCACCTTTCATGGATATTATCATTAGATCTCCTATTGTGATTAACTTGGATGATGATAATGAGACTGCTAAAATTGATGAGGAAGTGCATAATGAGCTAAATTCATTGTTTTCCTCTTCTATGAGATTAAATGATAACAATTGTGATTATCCTCTTATAAAGAGCACTAGTAGAATTTGGCAAATAAATGACTATGTGACTAAAAATTTTAGTCACAACAACTAAAAATGACTAAATTCTACTAATTTTTTACACAACTCAACTATAAATGAGTAAATAAATGACTAATTTTGTTGTTGACTAAAAGTATTTAGTCACACAAATAAAATGACTAAATAGTTAGTCATTTATTTAGTCTAATCTATTTGAATAAATCATTTAAGGAATCAAGAATATTGCACCTTGAAATACTCTAAAACTTTAATAACCATACCCTAAAGCGTAAATTCGAAATCTTATTTTTAGGCATAGCCCACTAGAATGGAGTTTTCATTTTAATAAACATACAATAAAACCTTTGTTGAAACCTTATTTTCAGGCATAGTCTGACAAAATGGAGAAGTGTTTTAGTAAAGAATGACAAAGAATGGTAAGGAGATGTGCATGATAGGAGGCATAGGATTCATTGTTGTTTATCTCATTCCTACTCTGATCAACAAGGGTTACAATGTTCGCGCTACTGTTTGTAATCCAGATATTTAATTGACATATGTTTGCATAATCTCAAATTCCTTGAGATGCTTTTGAAGTATTAATGTATCCTATATAGGGTTTATGATGACTTATTTTAATTTGAAAAAATAAATCAGATGATTTTGAAGTATCAATGTTTCCTATATAGGGTTTATAATGATTTCTTTTAATTTAAAAAATAAATAAATGATGTATTTTCCTATGATTAGATAATGTGGAAATCTCCTAAATCTGCCCCAACACATTGTCCTCTTTCACACTGTATTCATTACTCCAGTTGCTAGGGTTTTGCATGTGACATTTAATATCTTCATGATAGTGGCTTTTAAATAGATCTTAGTCTTTGCTTTAATCTTTATCATGGTAACCTTTGAGTTCCATAATCCACCTTCAATCACTTCTAAGAACGTTGTCTTAAGCTAGACTACATAGTATGCATATAAAGCAAGTCCTTCATACCTGCCATTGTTCCAAACCACCACTCACTACCTTGCTTAAAATGTTGCCTCCATAAGAACAATAACATGTTTTAAAATCATGGTTGCCAGTGATTTACCATTAAATTCACTACTTTCATCAAGATACAATGAGATTTTCCTCTTCAAACTCAAGGCATTATGCAAGATAACATTGTGAATTTTTTGTTGTGTATGATTTGATTTTCTTGCACATTTATTGCTTTGCTAACTACCTTTAAGATTGGATATTGCACCCTCAGCTACAATCTCAAATAGCTCACTCATTGTCACTTGAAGATTCCTTTCATGAGAATCCTTCTACACATTATTTTATGGTATTGTGGGTCTTAAGATCCTTCAACCTTGTTGTCACTACTTCACAGTCCACATTGTATTATTCACTATTCTCCCATCTTTGATGAGTCTCAAAACACTGCTCAAACATGCAATCCACTACCTCCATTATACAACGGCTAAGAAGAAACATTGAACCTGTGATTACCACTGTTACTTCATTTAGATAGTCATTCCCTAATTTCATTTTCCTTGTCTAACATCACCAATAGCATTTGAAAAACCCTTAAGGTCAACAAGGGGGTAAGGAAACTCACTGTTAAAATCTCCACTTTACTATGCAAGGTTTGAGCTTTATTATCTTGTCACTACTCAACTTCTTTTTGAGTGTCACACCTCAAGTGACTGTAATTCTTCTTATCATAGATTTCATTTACAAATGTCACTGAGCTACATAGTGTGCTTGTTATTGGCTACAATCTTTAGATTGCAAGATTTTGTTATTGGCTACAATGTCTCAATCTTTCTAGTATTTCAATCTCATTAATCTGCTAGAGTTATGGTTTACGTTTCTATAGAGGCCTAGGGTTTGTACCCTAGTCATGCTCTTACCAATGCGTTTTTTGTCATTAAAAAACAACCTTAAATCTTAGGTCAGAAAATTAGCTGTCTTGATAGGGTTGTGGTATGATCTTGGATTGTATCCTAGAGTGTGTGGGAAGCTTGTTTTTGATCATTAAGGTATGTAAACGTGATTAGGGAAATGTATCCTATATAGCATGGGTCTTTCTTTAATACTTTCCATAATGGTTATTAGCAGATCACATTATTATAGTTTGTGGTAACCCAAGATTGCATTCAAGTATGTAACAAACTTGGTTTGTAGTTTAAGCTATACACTTTTAAATAACATTCATAAGGTTTAGAAAATATTGATCTCTCTAGAATAGCCCATTAAACATGGGTTGTGCTTGAATGCACTACATAATTGATATAACACAACCACTCTACATATCAACTAGAGTTATAAGCTCTTTATTGCAGTAAGAGGTAATCATTCTTGGATCATGCTATCATTACATCATAACCTGTTAAACTTGAGTCAACCTAAATGCACCCAATGATGATTGAAACCTAATTGTGATGAAAGTGATTTCTACATGAATTGTACTCATACGAGTGCCTCCATTTCTATCACAACATAGCCACATTAAAATTGGGTCACACATGAATGCATCTTGTATTTGTTATAGCACAATTGTGCCACATGACCAATAGAGTTATAGATCACATAATTACAGTCACAAAAATTTGTTCCTTAGTTGTGCTCTTATGGTGATTCCATTACTGTTATAGCGTAACCCTTTGGAATTATATTTCTCAAATCCTTACATTGCTTATTTTCTCTTTGGATGGATGGATTCATGGATTTTTTGTGATTTATACAACTTTTGTTTTGATAGTAAATGACATCAGATTATTTTTTAAGCTGAAATGATTTATTAATTATGGTTTTATGATGATTTTGATTTTGATTTAGAAGGGGTTACTATGTGGAATTTTTATGTGAAAGAAGAATAGATTGCGATGCAACGTTCGGGTATGGAAGGTTCAGGAAAAATTGGATTGCTATCAGTGACATAACCAAGTTGGAGAGTACCTTGAGCCGGTGTGAAACACTTCCGAGTGTTTTTGCTAGGAAGAAAAACCTAGGTGTAAGAATTTTTGAATATATGACAGAGGATGTTCCTTTATTCTAAAGATAAAATCATAAATCTACTGGTCCAATTGGACATCCAACCTAACATCTTTAATATCTGATAGAGAAAGTTCATACATTCTAAAGATAAAATCATAAATCTGCTGGCCCAATTTTAGATCCAATTTGAGGTTGTGAAGCTCCGATAGAGGAAGTTCCTACATTCTAAAGATAAAATCATAAATTTTATTGGTCCAATTGGAGATCCAATTTGAGTTCGTGAATCTCTGATAGAGAAAGTTCCTACATTCTAAAGATAAAATCATAAATTTTCTTGGTCCAATTTGCGTTCCAATTGTAAGGATTTGTCTTTTTAATTATACTTTCTGACATTTGGCTTGATACAAATTGTTACTTTAGAATTATGGTATTTCTTTTCTTCTAATGTTTTCAACCCTCATTTTAGGGAAGAGCTCTGAAGATGGTCCCTTCAAATGGAGACTACACTTTTCTGCTATAGGTTCCATTTAGAAACACCAGAAGCTCAGGTACTATCATACTCAGGTATAGTAGAGTTTGAGGTGAATTTCACTTAGTATTTTATGTTGATATTGATATGTTCTATCCTGTAGTTAATTGTTGTAGCATAATAGATAGGCTAAATAGTTGTTCATATACCATTGTTTCAAATTCGAAATTGCTATACCTTATTCTAGGAGAAAATCATAGGGAAGTCTATACATAAGACACCATTGTTTCAAATTCAAAATTATTGGCTCTTTCATAATTGTTTGCTTCATTTATTTGATCTAAGATAGTCTGTTGTATAGAAGATGCTCTCAAAATCATAGTAAAATCCTTTATTTCAAGATGAATATTCATAATCTTTCCCATCATAATAATGTACAAAAGCATCAGTCATTAACCTGAACTTTGCAAGAGTTTCATCAAATTTTACTTTTCCACTAACTTTTCCATTCTCAATTGTATTCCCAATTTCATCCATGAGAAATTCCTCAGCCTGTAGATCCTTATGTTAGCCATAACTTTACCAAGTGTCGAGGATAGCTTCGAGTTTTTTCCCAAGCAACAATTGACAAAATTCGGCCTTACCAGATCCCAATTTTGTCCAGTTAACGCTTAATTATAAAAAGATATTCTATGGATAATGAAGGATCTGGATATTCATGTTAGTAAAATTCCGAATGGAAAGAAGCTGATGAAACTCTACCGAGTCCAGGTTAATAACGTGATATGATGAACTGTCAGGAATAAAGTATTTTACTATGATTTTGAGCATCTTCTATACAACAAATATATTAGATCAAATAGAAATGAAACCAGATTTGAAACAATATTGATAACAACCACAGAATAAGATATAGAAATTTAATTTGAAACAATATTATTATCTATCTATTATGCCTGGGATTTATATCCATATCAACTATAAAATTAGTCATCTCAAGCTTCAGTGTATTAATATACTTTGTAGGTTTTCACTCCATGAACATTCTTTGTGCACATCAGTATGTTGGTTATTATCTTGATCTCCTTTGTGATCAAAAGAACAGTGAAGTTCATTGCATAACTCATGACCATTTTGTAGTGCTATGATCCAATGCTCTTTTACTTCTTACTTATTGTGTTCTCAATCACCATGTGCAAATGAATTAGGGGATAGATCTTTGTAACCATTTGACAATAAATTTCATTATTTTGGACTGTTTGTTATGATTCAATCACTGTTTGACAATGTTCTTCCTTTCTTAGTCCTATGGGATATAGGGAAATTCACAGTTTGCATCTCTCTAACAATGATCAACAAGTGAATTTTTATCAGATATTGTAGTTGCAAGTTCCACTTCAGATCACCAAAGCCTTCACAAAAAATTCTACACAACCACAACAACACTACACGGTTGTTGTTGGGCCTTCGTGGTGATGTGAATGGCTCATTAAGACCTCTATGCTACCCTATCCCACTCTTCTCTCTTCCCTATTCCATATTTGTCTAGGTTTCCTAGATCATTGTACAAATCATATTCATACACTCTATCCCACTCTTCTCTCTTCCTTGTTCCATCGCCTATCAGGCTTGTCAGCTTCTCATTCCTCCACTTTAACAGAGCTAGAGGAGTCTCACAAGGGAGATAACTCTGCAAAACAAAACAACTTTCTTATGGATCCTGTAATCTACAAAAAATAAGCTATATGGTCAAAAAAATCTATCATAATGATCTATATGTTTACCCTATTGGAGAAAAATATTTGGTCTTTTTTATAGTGTGACGCATGATACATCAAAGAATAGATCTAAAAACATCAGATTTTTAAACCTCCAGATCTTTGAGATAGTTGCAGATTTGATTTGATTTTTTTATAGCTGGATGGATCTAAAAAACCGTTGCTTGAAAATGATGTAAATGAAAATGTTATTTGTCCAGAATAATCTAAGGGTGCTATTTTTCACTTGCACAATTTTTTTTTGTCTACCTTAAGATAACCGTTAAAATTATCATTTTGTTAATCATAATATTTCATTGTATATTTGTATTTTGTTAGATTGTATTGGATAGTTAATGGTTAAGTTTTTTTAAAAATAATATATTCAGCATATTATACTTTCCATGTACTTCTTTTCATCACTTGTAAATCTAAATTTTTGTTACTTTTTGTGATCATAAAAAATAGAGATGATTTTAGTCTTTGTGAAATGTTTCCATGCATGTTTAAGATCTCTACAAGGTGATGAAAAAGAACCTAGGGTTTGGTATGGTTTTGAGTATCCTTATTGTTTTGATGGTATTATTGTCACTAAATTCTCTCCTTGCCCAAATATAGTCACTTGAGAAACTGCCATGATGCTCTTGATTGTAAATTACTTTGTTCTCCCTACCTTCTCACTACAGGTCTGATTCTTCAACTCTACCAACTGCCCTTCCATCTCAGTGTCTTTTCATGCTCTTGCATCTATTCTCTTATGAATTTATTCTTATGACTGTTAGGTCTTTGAAGGTATATGATTTTCTACTATGAACTCTTATATTGTCATACTTTTGATGAAAATTCTCCAAGGATGTTTTCTCACTGACTTAACTCTCTGTATATTCTCCATTATGCATTGAAAATTCATGGTTTCTAGTTAACTATTTATTGGTGTAACCATTGCCATGTTTCTTGGGACTGCCATCACTATAGGATAGTTTCCTTATAGATTTGAATGTAATTTAAAAGGTTCCCATAATTATTGACAAGTTTCATAAGACTATTGTGTCAAGGTAGTAGATGGCCGTGAAAAGTTTCATAATACCGTCATACCACAAGAGCCAAGAAGACACGGTGTGGTGTAGCGGTAACATCCCGCATTATTGCAAAGGCCAAGCAATAAATGTGCAGTATGATGGTAAATAAAATACTTCTCTCACATCCTCGCAAGAGCCAAGAAGACATGGTGCCATGTAGTGATAACGTCCTACATTACCATGAAGGTTGAGCAATAATGGTGCGGTGTAGTGGTAACATACCGCATCATTGCAAGGATCATGTCAAAACGGTGTGGTATCACAATTAAACTATAAAAAGAAATATCACATTTCTTTGAGGCATTTTTTTTAAACAGTTTGCTTACCTTGTGTATATTGCTTCCAAATTTTCATGTATGTCTATTAGGGCACTTGTAACTACAACATATGACAAAAAAAATCCCTATTGTTATGCTTTGATGGATGTCCCTTCGTTATTAATGGATATTTGACGCAATGCACATTATTATAGTGTAAGCCTATTTTTCAAATTGTTTCATTTAGCATCACCAATATTCTCCACAAGAACATTTTCCCTGTTTGAAATGATGGAAATGGTTCACATCTCTTAGAATAACTTCTTTTGCAACAATCTTGGAGATGAATTTAGATGTATGTGAAAATTAGAACATACTCAAAGGTTCTTAGCAACTCTAATAGTTGTACCAAGGGCCATGTTTAAAAAATCAAATGCAATTGCTAACTTTTCACTATGGTTGCAGATAAACCTTTTTCTTCTATTCCACAACATTAAGTGAATGTCTTGAATCTAGAAATACCCTACTACCTTCATTTTCCAAGCTAATTTCTCCAATTTTGCATAGATCTCCCATGTTTGTGGATGTGATCCGTCTCGTTCACAAAAAAACATGTACCATTTTGAGCCCTTCAATCCAACTACATGCAGGTATCTTTTTAATTCCTCTTTCATCAATCTCCTTACTATTTGAACCTCACCAGACCTTCCCATTTCTACACAGATGTTTTACAGAAGAACATAAGTTGTAGCATTTTTAGGATTGAACTAAAAAATTAGTGTTGCTGGAATACTCAACCTATATTCATATATGATCCACAAGAACCAAAGGTTTAACTGGCATCTCAGTAATAATGTTTAGGGTGTCCTCAAGATAGCCAACATGGGCACAAAGGTCAACCATGCACACCTAATGATCAACTATATATGTAATGCAATAATGGTTATTGATGTGTGAAGTATGTGCAACCCTCATCCACTAAACCTGCATGACTGCATGCATCTAGAACACAAGCAAATTTTACAATGTCGGTGTTCTAGAGTGATTCATTAATTTAAAGATTTTGAGAGCTTCCTTGCAAAATCTATTTTGTGCACATTATGCAATCATATCATTTCATTCCATGAGATGACATCTCTTTGAGGCATTTTTCCAAACAATTCATTTTGTACTACATTTTGGTGTCAAATCTTTGGTAATTATGGTTAGTTTCATTACATTCAAATTCTCATTTTTGGGAAATTATATACAATAAATAGATTGATGGCTATTTGGATAGTGAAATTATCTCTCTTAAAAATTAACTGAAATATCTAGAAGGATTATTTTAATTAAAGAGGATTTTGTGGTTATTTTTGTAATAATGATTAACAATGATTTTATAGTGTAGCTAGCTTGCTATTTTCATTCAAGATACAAGTCATCATAGTAAAAAACATACCAAGAAGATGGTACTCTACTTCAAACCCTCAACCTCACTTAGTTTAGTTTGCTTACATGGGGATATTAAGGAAGTTGCTAAAAAAAATCTATGAAGGAGAATCTTATGAGATTCAATATGGCAGTGAATCAATATTTGGTTTCTTAAGTAAAGATGATGTCACAGTTGGGAAACTTATTGTGAAACATCAGGTTAGTAATTTTTGAATGTTAAGGCTTCCTAGTTGGATATCAAAGATATTTTCTCATCAACTTAATTTTGAATTTATTTATAAATGGATTCTTCCATGGTGTAGGTCTTTACTCAGACAACCCATGAACTAGGGTTGACA
>VDFB02391614.1:0-38992 GCA_007258455.2 Sequoia sempervirens
ACTACCCAAATTTCTTCAAAAACATTAAGAATTTCAATTAAATGAAATGTAGTACATCAAGGCATTGAAAAGAGAGAATGAGTGATGAGTGATGAGCCTTGATCTCGCCACGTGTCTGCATCTAATAGTTCTAGTGTTATTCTAGAGGTTTCAACTCGTGAGTCTAGTGCTTCAGATATTTACTTTTGAAATGCAACTACAGTCATCCATCAAAAATTCATTGAACAGTTATGGTTATATTAATTTGCATTGACATCTGGCTACATATATGGAATATCCTTCACACATATTTCCTTCATTACTTTGGTCTGGGGATTGTATTATAAATTATTTTATAAGGTTGATTATTTAGCCTTGTTTGGCCTTTACATCCTTTGTGTAACATGTTCTTAAGTTTTTAAGCCCTGGTCCTATGTTCTTCCTAGGCATTGTTTTATAAGGTTGATAATTCATCCTTGTTTGGCCTATACATCCTTTATGTAAAATGTTCTTAATTTTTTGTCCCTCTTTTAAAACAAACTTTATGCGCGTGCATATTTCTGCCACTTAAGTTCTTGTATCACTCATCACCAAAATCCTTCAACCCATTGTGTTCATTACCACGATGATCGATGACCTTGATCTCACCACGTGTCTACATCTAATGGAATCTAGTGTTATTCCATAGTTTTCAATTCGCAAGTCTAGTGCTTCAGAGATTTACTTTTGGAATGCAACTACAACCATCCATAAAAAATTCATCAAACGGTTGTGGTTATATTAATTTGCATTGAAATTTGGCTACATATATGGAATATCCTTCACACATATTTCCTTCATTACTTTGGTTCGGGGATTGTATTATAAATTATTTTATAAGGTTGATAATTCAGCCTTGTTTGGCCTTTACATCCTTTGTGTAAAACGTTATTAAGTTTTCAAGCCCTAGTCCTACGTTCTTCCTAGGAAGTCCCTCTTTTAAAACAAACTTTATGCATGTGCATATTTCTACCACTTAAGTTCTTGTATCGCTCATCACCAAAATACTTCAACCCATCGTGTTCATTACCGTGATGAGCGATGAGCCTTGATCTCACCAAGTGTCCACATCTAATAATTCTAGTAGTATTCAGGAGTTTTCAATTCACAAATCTAGTGCTTCAAAGATTTACTTTCATAATGCAACTACAACCATCTGTCAAAAATTCATCGAATGGTCGTGGTTATATTGATTTGCACTGACATTTTAAGTTTTTTATTATTAGATTGAAATTATGTTTAATTTGCCAAAAAAAAATCTTATTCATTTGAAAATAGGTTTAGTGTAATGAATATTTTTCTGGTTTAAAAGGTTTAATCTCAACAAAATTGTTTTTACTATTTTGAAAATAGGTTTAATTCACCAATGGAAATATTTTCTAGGTTTGAAAATAGATTTTAATAGTTAATGAAAATATTTAATTGGTTTAAAAAAGAATTCATTTCACCAATATTTTCCATAGACTTCTAGCAATCAGAAAAGATTCGCCAATTGAGATTATTTTTTCCCAAAAATCCAAAAAAAATTCCACTAAAATTAATATTTTTATTGGGAAGTATACAAGATTTTTCAGGATTTTACACCTTCGCCGAGGGGGGGGTTTCTTAAAGTTATCCCTGAAAAGAGGTATGGATTATAACCTATGTGAATTACTTTAGATACATCTTTTGAGGAATTTAAAGGAAATCAAGAAGAGTAAGAAGAATACTTTTTGATATGGCAATTTGATTGTCTATTTACTCTTTTACTTTTTGAAAGAGTTACTGATAATAGGAAGAATAGAATGGTCAAATACAGAGCCTATTTCCCATCAAATCAGGAACTTCATGATAAATCTTGGCAATTCAGATGCACAAGAGACTGCTCTTGTTGTATTCTTTGGAACTTTTTAGATGAGAATGAATAGAAGGTCAAGGATTCTAGCAATTGTTATTGAAAGGTACTTCAGAAGTATTAATTTTCTAGTGTCTACAAATTTATATCACATGGAAGTAGTTGAATCAAGGTTGGTTTGGATATCTGAATTTGATTATGAAGTGTCAGAGGCTAAATTTGATTATTATGCAAAAATTCTTTTGGAAAGCCCTAAGAATGCTAATGTGGAAGGTACCTCTCGTAGTGCAACCAGAACATGAAAGAAAAGAAAGAGTATTGTCAAGCAAGAAGTTGAAGAAGAAAGTGAGTCTAAGAGAGCTCAACATGAGCATGAAAGAGTAAATATTCAAGGAGCTTTGGAAGAATTGCAGAAAGTTATTCATGGTGCTAATTTTGATTCATCTATTTTTGTTATGGAGAATCTAAGAAATTTTATTAATTCTTTAAAGGTCTACATCTCTAGACTAGAAGTGAATGCTGAAATCAGGTCTATTGAAGAAAATTTCGAAGATATCAAGGAAAAATGTGCAAATACACATAGTCAAGAGGTGAAGGATTTGGAGAGTGTACAAGCTTGTGAGGAAGAGGCACAGGAACTAATTTCTTTTTTCCTTAATTGGTCTGACAGTACACTAAACATAAGAGATGAGGTTAGGAGCAGTGAAACCCAAATAGCCACTCAGGCAGATACATACAGATTGGTAGAAGATAGAAACAATAAGAGGTGGTCCTAAATTGTTCAGCTTCAAGATAAATTATTTTCCCTATAGGACAACAGAACATAAGTTATTAAGAAGTTTTTGGCACTCAGAGAAATGATTAAACTTAGACATGTTTCTATTTCTACTGCTCTTGGCTATATTGGTGAATTATCATAGATAAATCTTAATCCCAATACTTTAGCAGATGCTATAGAGTCCTTAACTAAGCTTAAACTATTTCACAAGACTCTTGTAATTGAAAAAGTATTATGGGAAGAAGGCAAAGTGTCATGGAAGGTCATCCTGGAGAGTCTCAGAGGTTCTTCGTCTCTAGGTTGATTCAATTTTTGTGTTCATATCTTTTTGGTTATATTTTGATGCATATATACATATATACCAGACCCCATCCTTTTCCATTAATGTCAAAGGGGGAGAGATAGAGGTTGATAGAGAAAAATAATTTTGAGAAGAATAATTTTGTTAGGGGGAGTATTCAGTTGCCATAAATTAAAAAATGTTTTTGACATGCATGTTGCCATCAATGCCAAAGGGGGAGATTGTTGGAAATATGGAGCCTTGCAACATAAGCATGAAGTGTGAAGATTTTGTGTTGGTTGTTTCTATGTTGTCATTGATATCAACATGGTGATAATTATATGGGAAGATTACTTGGTTTACCAGAAGTTGTTCTTTGTTGGTAATGTTCTTTTGTGATGAGCTAATGCACTAGTATTTGAGTTTGGAATTCACCGCAAGAATAGATATGACTCTAATCTCTTAACCATATTATCATGTCTCATTCATACATCTATATCTTGGATCTTGAGAAGTTTTGGGTTCTGAGCAGAAAGTTATCTCTAACAAATTTCAACTCTATATTCTACTATTGTTCCTTGCTTAGCATATTGGTGTGGGAGACTCTACATTTTCTTAAGGAGAACATTTTAATGTTTTGCTTTTAATGGTAGTCTCTTTGATGATATTATGATGAGAATTTGATGTGTTCTCAGATATGGAAGGTGTTTTCTTTGAGGATTGTATGTTAGTTTGGAAATTCTATGAATTATGTTCTAGTCTTGGTCGACCTAATGTATGCAATTCATTATGAAGACTAGTTATGCTTTATGGATGTCAGCCGACTTGGTATAGTAAACTACATGGATAAAATGTTGTAAATCATATGTGGTGCTGACAAGAGTGTTTTTATTATTTTGTATTCATCTAATTAGGCTAACCTAATTGATGATTAAGACATACTTGTATATATATAAGATTCTTTGAAGATAGAAGAAGTGTGTGAAGCAAGTGGGAGTGCAAGTGTGGAAGAAAGGATCCGAGCTTAAATGTTTAAAATCAGTTGGGGATTAGAGCATATTTGTTGAGTGACTATTGTGTGAGGCAGTACTTCATATTCTAAGTTTCATTGGAATTGAATCATGCACATTGAAGATGTATTCTATTAGTTCAAACCTTTTGGTAGTGAGCCACAATCTTTGTCTCTTGGCGGATAGCCATCTTTTGTATTCAGGCAGTGAGCCTTTTTCAAGGATAGTGAGTCCTCATACTGAGCCCTGTAATATCTTGTATCTGGATATAATATATTGTAAGTTAACCCTCACCACAGTTTTTCCCTTTTTGGGATTTCCATGTAAAAATTTTGGTGTTCATGTGTGTGGTTGCATTGACCTGTTTCTATGCTCTCTCTTGCTAATTTAGCTAGAATTGTGATAATGGTTAGATGGATTTTATGTGAATGGTTTTATGGAATACTTATTCACCCCCCTCTCAAAATTCTAGATGTTCAACAATAACTAGATATTTAATTGCATTGGGAGGGATTGATTGTAATAGAGTGGGGTACAAGTACAATTTGGTTGGTAGGATATGCAAAACCCTATCTATGACATTGTTGATTTTAAAATAGTAGAGGGAATTGGACTTGTTTCCTTGAAGATTTAGTTGAGGATATGTTTCCTACTACCTCTTGATAAAGATGATCTTATTTGATAAATCATGTAAGAAGTGCTTCAAAATTATTCTTTTTTAGATTTATTTTGGGAACAAGTAGTGACACTTAGTGATATATGTGCATTGATGGTTGTACAAATTGTATAACTAGCATTAGATGACTCAATTATTTTGTTCTTCATATTATGGAAATGAAAAATTTGGGAACATGGACATAAGAAGCCTAGAATGTAGCCTTTCAACATCAATGAGGATATTTTTTCTCTCGTACTACTAGATCATATGTTGAAAGAAGACTTTGATCACCAAGAGATTGAATCATTATTGCTATTTATAAATTAATAGATTTTAAGTAGATTAAAAATATCATTTCCATAGGGGTCATATAGTTATAGGTATCTTATTCCATGTCTTCTAGAACACAAAATTAAATTCGATGATAGCCTCTTGCAAAGATCTTTTATAGTAATCAGTTGTTACAATAAGGAAGAAAAAACTCATTTCTCTTTAAACCTTTCAAAAAAGACATTGTCCAATTGATCCAATAAATTTATTAAGTTAGGAAATAATTATTAATGCTAATCAAATGCTTTTCATTTAAAATAAGTCACATGTAATTTCCAAGAGACATTTTTTTCAGTTACCAAATGAACTATATAAGTATTTTTAACATTTCTAAGATGATATTTATGAGTTTTAAAATCTTCTCTAGAGAATTTGGACAATTATTTCAAAGAATATGTGGGAATATGGTCACATGTGGCTAGAGGTGTTGGGCCTAATAGAGGACTACCATTATTCCAAGGAACATTTTTTTTAGGAGCCTCATGTCCTACCATTTGAGAAGGTGGTAGTGAGGATTACCAATTTGTTTCTCCTTGTAGTTCTTAGATTCAATGGTGTAACCAATATTCTAGGAGTAGCTACAAATGATCTGGTCATAAGGATTTTCTCATAAAATTGATTATTCCTAAAGTAGTGACCTATTTTATAACATAACCTATTTATGTCACATTAGGTGTGCCAAAACTATTGATATTCAAATTTTACTTAAATAAAAACCTATAACAATATGTAAAATCTCATAGACATGGGAAAATATCTATGAGATAACCTACAAATACTTGAAGCTAGATCTTTGTAAAATAAATCTTGTAATCTTGTATTTTTAATGTGAGAAAAGGGAAGAATTAACAATATAAATAATCCTAACATGATGTTTCAATTTAGAAATTCATATATTAGTCAACAATCATGATGATAAATCATTATAATGAAGGATACTTGGGCACACAATCACTAAATAAAAGATCACAAATTGTTAAACATATGAACATAAATAAAAAAACATCATTTTGAAAAGTACTTCTTGGAGGAATTTGACATAGAATGCCAATTTTCTCTTCATTGTTGAGCTAAGAATAGATTATAAATAGGATTAAAAGGATAAATTTCCAAATTTAAGTCAATTTTAAAAAGTGGTGATAAAGTCCTTTTCTATTATATATTTTCAAGATTCATTTTCAAAAATTGGTGTTTCTATCCTTTTATATGAAAAATGATGTTCTTGCATGAAACTAAGAATTTGAAAATATTTTGTCAATCAATGTGCTCTAATTGATATTACTAAGTAGCATGCCAAGTTCTTTCGAGATCACTTTCTATTGACCAAGGGTGCAACAAGGATTTATTTTAGATCTAACAATTATTTGAAGAAGTTATATGGCACCAAGTGTCACTATCTAGACACCTAAATAATCAATCTTCATTGTCAATCCCATGAATTAGCTAACTCACTCATACCATACAATTGCACAATGCTATGAACATATTAAAGTTGTCATTTGACAACTTTATGAAACACCACTACATGGTATCCATGCTATTGTATTGACCTTCATTTGATTAATCACTTTTGAAGAAACCAAACCCATAGTATACACTAGCTCCTATATAATGGCCAATGGTGTAGCATTATAAATATGCTATATTGATAATGTTTATTTGTTGTGAGAATTTTCCTTATATATTTTGATAGGAGATATATATTGTTCAAATATTTTATCTTAAAATAACCAAAACTTTTGCAATGATAGCTCCCACTCCATGTTGATTTAGATCAAATATATCCAATAGTGCAACATTTCAACAATGCCAAACTGTTAATGTTTGAAATGTTATGAGATCTTGCCATGTATCTTACTACTTAGTTTATCAATGACCATGAAGGACTAGTGTTTTATTGAAACCAAACATGTGGAAATAAAATTGAGGCCTAAGAACCTCTCTAAAATGATTTGAGAAAATTCAAGTACACCAAGAGAGCTAAAACGATGTCAAGGTGATGCTATAAAATCAAATATTTTGATTTTAATGAACCATGTCCTAATAATCAAAAAACAAGTATCTTAGCCAAAAGGGTGAATGAAGAGCACAACTCTATAAACATTAATAATCAAATGTAGGCTTGAGCTATCCTTGTGGCTCTAAAAGAGACATGTGAGCTAGGTTGGAAGAAGATATTTGATTAGATAGATTTCATGATTTTTGTCTCTCTTTTGAATAATGGAAGGTTGCATGTGCCTTCTTCGAGGTTGGCATCTTATGTGGAGTAGATTCTTCACCTTTCACAAAAATTTGATTCCATCACTTGTATTCATATTACTAGAGTGGATGTTGCTACAAACTATTTAGCAAAATGGATCTTCAATGTTAATCTTAATTAGAAGATCACAAATTAGGAGTCCTTTTCTTCTACTCAATCTTGATAGTTTTTTCAACTCCTTCATAATGATTTTGTTTGATCATTCTAATTTTCTTTTCCTTAAGATTTTGTATTTTGTTGGTTCCATTGATTCCTAAAAATAATGAGTTTGTGGAAAGCCTTCTTAAATTTTTATCCTATAAACTTTAAATAATTCTTACTCTTTGAAAATATTTTTATAATTTTTCCTAAAATCTTAATTAGTTGATAAGCTACATATATACTGTGAGATTTGAGCTTGAAACAGGTCTCACACATGCAAACCACTATTGAGTCATTAGAAAACAAGTTTCAATTTTCCTTTAATGGTAAACCAACTATCGTTTAATAGTAAAAGCCTCTAAAATATTAGGTTAAACCCTCCAAAATCTCACTTATCATATAAAAACTAGATAAATATTGATTTTGAAAACTGGATGGCAACATTATTTTTCCATTTGCAATGTTTTTGTCAATTTGATGGAAACTTTCTTTTTTCATTTACATTGCTCCATGTTTTAAATCCGTATGCAAATATTTCATAATCAAATAATACTTAATTTTTTAGGAAAAAATCTAGATTTGTCTAAGTTTATTTCATTTCATTATTTAGCATTTATTATTAATTGTTTAATCCACCCACATGCAACTAGAATTTGCATGCACAAACACATATTCTCTACCATATTAACATACATACAATTTTCTATCAATTAACCCTTGAACCTCCTTTAATCCTTGAACCTCCTTTACAGACATCCACCCACATGCAACTAGAATTTACATGCACAAACACATATTCTCTAACATATTAACATACATACAATTTTCTATCGATTAACCCTTGAACCTCCTTTAATCCTTGAACATCCTTTACATACAAGTGTTACAATGACAACACAGGAGGTTAGCACAATCTATTACAAAAAAAAACACAAAACAAAGAATTTTGAAAATAAAACAAAAAAATAAAAAATATTTTAAAATAATAATAATAATAAAAAACATTTAAAAATAGATACGTTTTTTTTGATAATATAATATATTATATTGTTTTTGTTTTTATTGTTTTGTTTCTAAAATTTATTTGTTTTTCTCTTTTAATTAAATAGTATTATAATAATAAGATAGTTGATATAAATTATATTTAACATATATATACTATTTATATATAGACACAAGACAATGTATTAAGGGCACAATCTCTAAAGATATTCTAAATGCATAAAGCTAAGCATACGCGTATATAAGAAGCGTCTAGAAACTCTTCAATCCAGAATGGGTGCGTTTGCTTACCGGTCGTGAGGAGCCGTCCTTTGACTACAAATTATTAAATAAGACAGAATGGAATACAATAGAATGCTTCTAATATTAGTTGTCCGCGCACGCGGAAAGATTGGGTCCAACGCGCCCGCCTGAGACGTGTTCCACGCGCTCCTCCAGCATTACTTGCACGGATTCGCTTACCTTCAAATTCTTTTATAAAGATCTCCCATTTTCTTCAGTTCTGTGTATTCATATTGGATTCAAACATATTACAGCCTTCGGTTCTAACGCAGTTCAGGTTACAGGTTTTGGAATAAATTGCATCGATGGTAAAATTTACAGAAGTGATTGGTTTCGGAATAAAGATGATCGGGAGATTCCACTCGCGCTATCCAGAAACGGCGCGCATGTATTACAAACCGCCATCTTCTTCTGATTCACAAAATTCTGACGACAGATCTCTCGCGCATAACAAAGTTTTTCTCCGATTTTATTCTCTCCGCGGCCCTGCTGATTCCGTTGAAATGCTCCAGGTTGCTTGTTAGCCATAGTTTTAATCAAGAACCTTCGAAAATTTAACGGAGTTGGCATTGCTTTCTGTGTCCACGATTATTTCTCTATTTTTCATTCTTTGATTTCAGAGACTTTGTTTTTCTCAATTTACAATGCGATTTCTCCCCGAGGGAATTGTAAAGGCTCTGGTTTTGTTCTTCTCTACGCCTGATGAGATTTTGAAGCGTTGTGATCTTGAATTGTAAATAATGCTGTTAAGAGTTGGCTAATTTCGATAATGGATCGACAAGTATGATACGAGCTCTGGGTTGCACAGTTGTAAACAAATATTTTTGGGATTCATTAATGATGAGAAAGAAGTTATTTTAGGAATAAGATTTTCTTGATTAAGCTGTATTAATATTCATTGTAATATATTGGGATTTAGTTTTTGTTGTGTTAACAATGTTTTACTGGTATGATTGATCTATATAATTTGAGAATATCAGAATTTTTTTTTTATATACAAAAGGGGTGTCCCCGCGATCCAGGCCAGTGGCCCAACAGCCCATATCTTGGGTACCTCGGGCGAGATTCCCCGCCTGCAAGAAGTCTCACCTCTTAAACCCAGGAGCAGAGTCGATCTTGTGATCAATGGGGAGCAAACCCACTGCTCAAGCCAACTTTGCTACTCGTGCGGACTAAGAATATCAAAACATTTTTTCATTGAAAAATGTGTGCAATGATACATATAAACATGCATACATATATGCACCAAGGAAATAGAAAATTAAACATATAAAGGTATAACTTTATTTTACAATTACTAAATATAATAAGTTTGTATTGATTTACAATATTGTTTTGTATTAAAAGGTTAGATCTATTGATGTGTAAGATAGTGTTATTTGACGTGAAGTCACCTTGTAATTAATAACTGTGTGGCATGTAAATAACAATGGACTTATTTTTTAAATAATATTTGTTATTTATGTCTATAAATGTCAATAGTGATTATTTGAAAGGATGCTCATAAAGAATGCATTGGATTATTTTTTGTCTATAACTTTTTAAATACAAGAAAGAATATAGGTGTCCTTTATACACATGATTGATGGAAGTAAGCACAATGCATGATTGCATCATGAAGTTTTCCAAAACCTTCAACTATGAAACCACATGGTGACAATGTGATCTTTCTCTATATCTACACACAATAATGTGTTTCTAGTGCATGCATTTATGTGAACATAAAAATAATCTCTCATGCATTATAGGTAGTGAGTTGAAAATGATTGATATTTTACCTTAGATGATGAATTGAGCCATGATTATGAGTTCTCTCGGAATATTTTGTTGTTGATCTCTATGATGAATGTGGATTTAGTTTTATCAAGTGTGTTGAAGTGTGCTAATTCTTTGTTTACTATATTTTTGAATAGTAAAGGTAGAACTTCTTTTTATATTAAGTATAGAAAGAGCAAAGAATACAAATCAAGATATCAGAGAGTTCATGCTAACACCAACCAATAGAGCCCCCCATTACAAAAAACCAGAGTCCCTAGAACAACAAAAAATAACTAGCTACACCTGTAGCTCCCCTAGACTACCCCTTTACAAAAAATAAGTATAAGCTTCCGCTAAAGGAGATCAACATAGAATCCATCAACCGGCCTATATCAACAAGTTATAGGTTTCATCATATAAACATATAGAACCATTTACAATTTATACCACTATACATAATTATAAACATCAAATACTAATAAAAAAGGATATAAACATGGAAGATGTATATCCTCAAAGTATGCTAGGTTGCCCCTTGGCCACCACTCAAGGCCACCAGTGCCTCTGCAGTAGTCAATTCCTCATTGGTCAACTGTCTTGGATGCCCCATCTTATCAACCTTTTTACCCTATCCCTTTGCAAGATCTTGCTGGAAGGCATGAAGATCCCTCATAAAAATATCTACACCTGGATGCCCCTCTGGCCACATATGCCCATATCTCTCCTCCATGGTGTTAATAGTGACTTGTCTATTCTCCAAGTAGC
Organism: Sequoia sempervirens; assembly: GCA_007258455.2. Lineage (NCBI taxonomy): Eukaryota > Viridiplantae > Streptophyta > Pinopsida > Cupressales > Cupressaceae > Sequoia > Sequoia sempervirens. The sequence goes on from VDFB02391614.1 coordinate 11,117, forward strand.
TCCAAAATTTATCTTTTGAGAAAGCCATTGTGATATAAACCTACATAGCAATACTATAAAATGTGAGTCTTCTAAAAGACTCGGTAAGAATCATTCTCTTTCCTTGAAAACTATCTTCATTCCTTGATTTCCAAATGAACCACAAAATACTAGAAGAAAGACATAACTAGAACAAAGCATCAACTTTCCCCATCTTTATGTTATGATTAAACAAAATTTTCTTAGGGAGAGGTTGTCCATTATTCTCCCATATATCCTATTTGTCACAAAAAATTCTCCATTTTTCTTTAGCAAAAGTGCAATCAAAGAAAATGTAGTTAATTATTTCAGGTATTCTACAAATACTGCACACATCAATGTCCTCCTTTTTGTTTTTGAATGAAAGTTTATGTATAATAAGAAGCCATCTGAAGCAAGCTATTTTGGCTTCAAGCTATTTTGACCAATTAAATTGAAAGGTTTTCTGCCATTGATCCCTATTCCACTATAGGCTCCAGATTTGATTGAAATGTTCTGTTAGGTCAATGTGATATGTTAGCATAGTATACATTTCTCTAAATTTAGCCTTGCTTATGTTAGTACCATTTTTCCATTGAAATTCTTTAAATTGTGCATTATCCAGCTTGGAGACCATAAGGAATTTTAGCCAATTGCAAGCCTCCCTAAGAATTGTGTATGTTCTCCAATTAGTAAGGGGAATATTGAATTCAATGTTTAGATCATTCAAGTTTTTCAGTTTTCCATCTTTCAGAATATCATTGAAGCATCTCATTCCTTTATGAGCCCATACCTTGGCAAAGCAGTCTTGGATTAGAGCCAAGGGCTTCCCTTTGTGCTTTAGATTCCACCAGATGGACCAGTGGACTTGTATAACCCCACAATCCCCCTTAGTGAAGTGGTGATTGACTAGATGCTTTTCCATCACATCCCAGGCCTTCAAAATTGTTCTAAACACCTTGGATCCTATAGGTAACATATCCTTCTCACTACTCAGAATATCACTGAGAGGAAGAGATTTCCATGCTTTTGCATGTTTGGGGATAGCATTAAGCATATTTTTTTTGACTGGGACTTTCCAGGGTTCTTCCCCTTCTAGTGCCCCTATCACCCATTTTGCAGCTAAGGAAATGCCCTGCAGCCTTATATCTTTTAACCCCAACCCTCCTTTGGATTTATCCATGGTGCACCAATCTTGTTTAACTGCATGTCTCTTTCTCTCCCCTTTTCCATTTGACCAAAGAAAATCCCTTATTCTTTTCTGAATTTCATTAATTTGATAAGAATTAAAGAAACAGACATAAGCAAAATTTAGACACTGCAAGAAGAGAGAATCTTCTGGCAAACCTGTATTCAACCAGCTAGAGAGAGAAATTTCTTGTTCCGTTTGGTGATTTTTCTTTCAATTTTGTCTCTGATCCAGTGCCACATTTCTCTTAGATTTAGCTCCACAACAAAGGGTATCCCAAGATACCTTACTAGTTTTTGAGGGCCACCCCACTACAACCCAAACTTACTAATCCAATTAGGAGGTCTGTCCTTCTACCCTAATAACCAAGATTTTGAGGGGGAAAGTTTTTCCCCAGATGCCAAACAAAATATTTCTAGTTTCCCCATCAAGTTTGTAAAATTGTCCTCTTCCAAGATTAGCAAGATAGAGGTATCATCCACAAACTGGAGGTTAAGAAGTTCATTTTCATCAGGCAACTTAATGCCTCTTACCTTGGGGACCAGTGCATTATCTCTTAGGACATAATGGAGAGCATTTGATGCAATAACAAAAAGAGCAGGGGCGAGATGTTGATGATAACATGCAACGTTAGAAGTAATTTCCAACGATCTTCTTATGATGAATAAATTAAATAATAGCTCTAAGCTATTTAATTTATGAAGTCCCCAAGAGGTGCAATTTTTCTTAGAAGACACTTCTATTGTTAAGAAAATAATTATTAATGAAGAGTCATGTATTTCCTAACAAGGTCGACCTTGTTACAAGAGGCGCGATTTTCTATAAGTCGTCTTCTTGTTGGTGGCTGACTTCTTCTTGGAAAAAAGACACACCCTCTTGTTTTGTATTTATATTCAATACCATTCTCATTGTAAATCATCAAGTTAAAAAGAGAGTTCAATATTAGTTTTTAAAAGGAGAAGTGTGAATCATTTAGAAGAGGAAATTCTGTAGGAGTGTATATTGTTGAAGGTTGAGTTCTATTAGCATTATAGTTCTATATTGCATCACTCCTTGGTGCATATTGTTAGGCCTGATTATAGGCCTATTTTACGAAGATCAATTTGTGACATTTCAATATATAAGCGATATATTGTTGTTGGGTTTTTCTCCCTCAAGAGGAGGGTTTTCCTAGGGTATCTACTATGTTATTGTGTTTGATTTTGAATTAATTATCTATGTTTTAAATTAGATCATAAAATTTACATGGTATCAGAGCGGGTTTAAGAGGATCGTGATTAGATTTATTCCTAATCAGCGATACCCTATTCCCTCCTTCATTCTTCATTGTTCATTTGTCTACATTAGTCAAGATGGTGAATAGGTTGAAGATTGAGGATAGACTCGAGGGAGCATCTAACTTCACATCATGGAGATTTAGGATCATGCTTACATTGCGTGAAAATGACTTGGGTGAGTTTTTGGAGTCTAGCGTTCCTAAACCTGAGGAAGAAGAGAAGTTGCAGTGGGTAAAGGAAGATATTAAAGTAATGAAGATATTGGTTAATTCCCTCAAGGATCACATCAAGTGCCTATTGTCTCTAAGTTGAAGACAGTGAGAGACATGTTCAAAACATTGGAAGAGATATACGGAATCAACAATACCAGCTGAGCGCTTGCACTAAAGCAACAACTTCATCATGTGAAGATGGCGAAAGGTAAATCAGTGATTGCATACTTTATGAGGATTGCAGATTTGAGAGATTAGCTCTCGACAATAGGGCATATGGTTGATGAAAAAGACCTGACTACACTTGCTCTCAATGGTCTACCTTTGTCTTGGGAATCTTACATTCAGGGAATTAGTGCAAGATCAAAATTTCCTAAGTTTGATCACCTAAGATCATATTGCATTCAAGAGGATTCAAGATTGGTGGCAAGAGGCATTGGTCAAAGTTCAAAGAATGAAGACATTCATGTTCTTGCCTCCCATGCTTCAAAGAAGATAGAAAAAGATGGAAGGAAAGGATTCTTCAAGAGGAATTGGGACAAGGGAAATGATGATGCACCTCCATTCAAGAAGAAGAGGGATATGTACAAGATTGAATGCTTTAGGTGTGATAAGTTTGGGCACTTTGCTAAGTATTGTCCAACTAGACCTAAGCAAAAAGTTACTGTTGCGGATGTTTATGATGCTTCTTTGCAAAAGGATTCAAGTGAATATTTGTTCTACTTGGAATTGGCAAGCAGTGTACCTAATGACACCAACACTTGGTTGATTGACAATGGTGCTTCATGACATATCATTGGTTTTAAGGAGCACTTATCAAGTTTGGTGGAGAAGGAGTCTTCCGAGCAAGTCATTATTGGAGATGATGCTAGCTACTCTGTGAAAGGATTTGGGACCTCTTCACTTCATTTGGATTCTAACATCACACTTCAATTGAGTAACGTTCTTTATGTTCCTAGAATCAAGCGCAATCTTATTTCTATTTTAGCCTTGGAAGATAAAGGATATCATGTTGCCTTCTCTAAAGGAAAAGTTCTAGTGTGGATGGAGAACTCTAGCTTCAAGGATGCTCAAGTAATTGGAGTTAGACATGAAAGTCTTTACAGGGTCTGCACACATCCTTTACAAGTGTTGGTTCATGATTGTTCAAGTCTATGTGATCTTTGGCATCAGAGATTGGCTCACCTACAATTCTGAGCCTTACCTATCATGGAGAAGATGGTGTCGGGACTTCCTAAGTTCAACCAGGAGCATGAAGGTACTTACAAGGGTTGCGCTTTGGGTAAGAATATTAAATCCCCTTTTCATAGTAGAGAAAATAGATCTAAGTGTATTTTAGACCTTATTTATTTTGATTTATGTGGTCCTATGTCTTTTCCTTCTTCGAGTGGATTCTTGTATTACGTTCTTTTTATTGATGACCACTCTAGGAAGACTTGGATTTATTTTTTGAAAAATAAAGAGTTTGAGGAAGTGTTAGATAGGTTTAAGGAATTTAAAGCCTTGGTAGAAAATCTTTCTGGTAAAAGAATTAAGGTCCTCAGATCTGATAATGGTGGAGAATACACCTTTAGCAGTTTTTAGAATTTTTGTATTGATATAGGGATTAAGAGGGAGTTCTGTGTTCCCTATAATCCTCAACAAAATGGTGTTGTAGAAAGAAAGAACAAGACAATCATGGAAGCAGCGAAGGCCATGATTCATGATCAAGATTTGCAAACCTTCTTATGGGTAGAAGCTTCCAGGACGGCTGTATATGTACAGAAAAGAAGTCCTCATAAGATCTTGGAGAATATGACTTCGGAGGAAGCCTTTATAGGGAAGAAGCTTGAAGTCATTCATTTGAGGATCGTTGGATGTCCTGTCTATGTTCATGTTCCAAAGGAAAAGAGAACTAAGTTGGATCCTTCTGGCAAGAAGGGAATATTTGTGAGCTTTAGTGAGACATCAAAAGCCTACAAAATATACATTCTAGGTCAGAAGTTGATTGAGATTAGTAGAGATGTTACATTCGAGGAAGATGTTGCATTCAGGAGATCCAGGGGGATTCATATGGAGATCAACAATGAAGAGTCTCCTCAAGATATGGAAGTTGACCATACTCCTGATATTCAGAGGGAGACTTCAGAACCAAAAGAAGATATTGATCCTATTGAACCCTTGGAACCTATTGATGGGCCTACTGACATGATTATTAGGAGAAAGAGACCTCTATCGGCCAGGAATACTACATGCAAGAGGCTAAAAGTTTTGCAGCTCCTAGAGGCACATTCAGAGAAAGTAAAAGGCCACATAAGTTCTCTAGTTATGTTGCCTTAATGAGTCAGATTATTGAATATGAGCCTACCTGTGTTGAGGAAGCATCCAGTCTTCAAGTTTGGCATGATGCTATGTCAAAAGAGTATCAATCAATTCTTAAGAATGATGTTTGGGACATTGTTCCTAGACCCGAGAGCAAGTTTGCGGTATCTTCTAAATGGCTATTCAAGATTAAGCATGCTATAGAAGGGAGAATTGAGAAGTATAAGGAAAGATTTTTGGCTCGTGGGTTCTCTTAGAAAGAGGGAGTTGATTACGAAGAAACATTTTCTCCTGTTGCTTGCTATACTTCTATTAGAACCATTATTGCTATTGTTGCATCTAGAGGATGGAAGATTCACCAGATGGATGTGAAGATAGCCTTTCTCAATGGAGTGATTGAGGAAGAGGTTTATATAGAGCAACTAGATGGATTTGAGGTTCATGGGAAGGAGTCACATGTTTGCAAGCTAAAGAAGGCCTTGTATGGTCTTGGCGGGGCTCCTGTGGCCCAGGTATGAAAAAATTGATCATTACTTACTTGTCAACTTGGAGCTTGCGAAGAATGATGTTGATTCAAATCTCTACTTCAAAGGGTATTCAATGGTGATGCATTAATTTTGGTTTTATATGTTGGCGATTTGATCCTTACTAGAAAGATCGCGGTTCTTGAGTGTAGAGAAGAGTTGAATGCGTTGAGATGAAGGACCTCGGGCTTATGCATTACTTCCTTGGCTTAGAAGTCTGGCAGAAACCAGATGAGATGATTCTAAGTCAAGGGAAGTACACCATTGATATAGTTAAGAGATTTGGCATGATGGATTGCGATGTCTTGCCTGGAGACCAACATAAGTTGAAGAGGCTGCAGCTAATTCATACTTGGTGAACCTACCTTGTACAAATAATAGTGGATGCGATGTATCTAGTTAACACTAGACTGGCATTTGTTATGCGATAAGTGCACTTAGCAGGTTATATGTGTGATGCGAGGATAGATACATCATTGCGGCTTAAACATATCTGAGATAACTGGCGTGTACGGTTGGATATGGGTTGAGGTATTCTTTAGTTGTAGACTTGGAGTTAGATGGTTTTACTGATTCTAATTGGGCAGGTTGTGTCATAGATCAGAAGAGCACCTCTGGTTGTTGCTTTAGTTTGGGTTCCACTATGATTTCCTGGTGCAGTAGGAAGCAATCATTTGTAGCATTGAGTACAATAGAAATATATTTGACTTGTATGAAACTTAGGAGGCGATTATTGGCTCCGTAATCTCACTTACAAGATTGGACAATCAATAGACCTATATCATTAATTTGTTGGTTGTGAAGCTTTGCGTCTTGTCTATATTTCACGCAGCTGACGGCCTTGGCTGGCCAATATTTTAGAAGAAAATTATTTAATAAAAACCAAAGCACGTTGAGATCAAGTACCACCATTAGAGATAGCAATTTTCACGGAAAGTGCATGCGGTTGAGGTACATCAACGATGAAACCTGATTATATATAATGAATTTCTCACCAAAACCTCTCTCAGGTAATTTTGTATACTTTTGAGATAAAGCTTGGTATGGTGGAAATCTAGCCTGTGAGAAAAGTCCGGTATTATCCAATTCGACCTTGTTTTAATGAGTTCTTCTCTGAGAGAGAAGTTTGAGGTGAAATCCCTTGTCAATGAGTTCTCTGTGAGAGAAGTTCGAGGTGAAATCCCTTGTTAATGCATTTCTCTTTGAGATTTGAGGTGAAAGCTCTTGTTTCCACCCTCTGAGCTGAGTCATGGTGGATATCATGTGTGTGACTTGATGACATATTTTTTACTTGTGTTTCACCCTCTGAGAGAGTCATGGTGAAAGTCATGTTGAGGTGACAACATCATTACCAGTGATGAACATAGTATCCTACCATAATGCGGTTGCAGCATTATGGTTGATATGCATTATTGAGAGGCGATATAAATATCATGATGGTGATATTCACTGCTTTCACTAATGATTGTAGCCATGGTGATGGAGCATCACGTTGAGGTGATATGTCTTGTCAAGTTGAAGTTTACTCCTAGGTAGGCCAGTGTTGATGATAACATCTGCGAGTCGAGTAATTTCCAACAATCTTCTTATGATGGATAAAATTAAATAATAAACCTATTCAATTTATGGGGGAGTCCCAAGGTAGCGACTTTTTCTTAGAGACACTTCTATTGTTAAGAAAATAATTATTAATGAAGGCGCATTATTTCCTAACAAGTGACCTTGTTACAAGAGCTGATGATTTTCTATCGTCGATCTTCTTGTTGGTGGCTGACTTCTTCTTGGAAAAAGATACACCCTCTTGTTTGTATTTATATTCAATACCATTCTCGATTGTAAAATCATCAAGTTAAAAGAGAGTTCAATATTAGTTTTAAAGGAGAGAAGTGCGAATCATTTAAAGAGGAAGTGCGTAGAAGTGTATATTGTTGGAAGGTTGAGTTCTATCAACATTACGGTTTTTGTGTGCATCACTCCTTGGTGCGCATATTGTTGAAGCGATTATCGACCTCTTGTAAAGAAAGATAAATTTGTGACATTTCAATATATAAGTGATATGTTGTTGCTGGAGTTTTCTCCTCAAGGAGGGTTTTCCTAGAATTATCTGTTGTTGTGTTATTGTGATTTTGAATTAATAATTTTTGTGTTTTAAAATCAGTCATAATACAAATTAACTTTACAAAGAGCGTCTACCTTATAGACCTTTCAAGAGGGATCTCTGGTGTAAGAGTACCATTGATGTAAATATGAGTAGTAGCATCCTGAAAGAGTGTTTTAACCATGTGATAGAAAGAATTAGGAAATCCAAAGGCCTTCAACACTAGAAACAAAAATTCCCATTCAATCCTATCATAGGCCTTTTCAAAATCCAAGAGCATCATACCTGCATTCTAATTTGTTGCATTTTCCCAATTCATTACTTCCCAACTGGTGATCAAATTCTCAAGGATGTATCTGCAAGTTTATAAAACCAGTTTGGGTGGAATTTATGAAAGATGGAAGGATAAGGGAAACTCTATCAACCAACACTTTGGCCAAAATATTATAGGAGACATTGAGCAAGGTGATGGGCCTCTAGTTCTTGATTAGAGATTTGTCTCCCTCCTTTGTAATTAGTTTTACAATCCCTTTATTGATCTTATTTCTGAGTGTTCCTTTTTCAAAGGCATCCTTATAAACCAAATGCAGATCATCACATATCCACTCCAAGAATGTCTTGTAGAATTCAGCAGGGATTCCATCTGCCCCTGGGAATTTATCATCTTTGATGGAAAGGATAGCCTTTCTTATCTCCTCCTGTGTTACCTCCTTCCCTAGGTCCCTTGCCACTTCATCACTGATCTTTTTTGGAATAATTTTCTGAATATACTCCCTTGCCTGTTTGTTAGTTTCCAGGCTCTCTCCTTCTGAGGAGAAAATACCTTTATAGAACTAGAAGAATTGGTCCCTTATCTCATCCTGGTTCATCACTAGGGAGCCATTTACAAAGATTTGATCAATTTATTCCCTAGCCTACTTTTCCTTAATAAACCTAAAGAAAAATTTTGTGCCTTTGTCACCATCCTCAAGCCAATTCATCTTGGCTCTTACTCTTAAGCCTTGAATCTTGTGGTTTTGGAGCCTCCTAAGAGAATCTTTGGCCATAATAAATCTATTTGTAAGAGCTTCATCCATGGGATTAGCTTGCAGATAGGTCTATGCTTGGAGGAGCATGTCTTGGAAGAGAACCTCTTTCCTTCGACAATCTTTAGCCCTTTTCTTCCCAATTGTCCAGAAAATAAATTTTCAACCCTCAATGTTCATTTCCCATCTATCAATGGGGGAGATATTCTTGTACATCCATTTATTGATCTATTTAAGGCATAACATTGCATTTCTATAATCACTATCCTTTAAGAGGTTGGTATTTAGACATAAACCATTGTTGCAGCATGCCAGCTTGGGGATCCCATCCTTTAAGCAAAATTTAGTTCTGATGGGGTGGTGATCTGAGAGGGAATATGGATAGAATTCCACCATACAACCATCACACATCGGGGAAGCTGAGAAAAAATCCTTTCTAGCATATAATCTATCAAGTCTACAGTAGATTCTCCAACCCCCCTTTTGAAAATTACACCAAGTGAACCAAATTGCCTGAGTAGCATTTTTCTGACCACCAATAGGGTCTTCTATCCCTAATTTGGATTTCATTCTCTACCAGTAGAAATTTTCATTACCTTTCTAGTCAAATCCAATTCCCCCCATTTATCTTCATCTCTTTCAACAAAGTTGAAGTCCCCACCAATTATCCAATGAACATCCTGCTTGATGTATAGAGCCAATTCCACAAATGAATCCTATCTTTATAGTCATTGGGTGCATAAACCAAGCAAATTCCAAAGCAACTTGCATCCTTCTTTATGACCACCCATATTCCTTGTTGCGAGGGAAGATCCTAGAATTGCTCGCATGTTGGGCCCATTTGCTAGCCATTAGTATTGTAACACCTCCTTTACCCTTTTCATGATTTGTAACAAATTGAGTGGCCTCTTTCCGTATGACTTTTAAGCTTGTTTCAAGGATGAAACCAATTGCTTTGACTTCTTGCATCAAGACCAAATCTTTCTCCTTCTTTTGTGAAAGAAATCTTCTAACCACATGCTTCCTATCAGGGGTTTCAAGCCCCCTTACATTCCAAGAAATGAAATTAACCTCCATCAACTTTGTTCATTAGATGGGATTCCTTTATCACTCCTGAAGTTATCAAAGCATTTGGGAAGCTTATTTTCTGCTTCCACTCTCTGTGCATTAGGTGAAAAAATACCACTAAGATTTTTTCTCTTATCTTTCTTGGGGTGGTTGAGATCATTATCTATGGGGGACTTGATCCCTTCTATACCTTTCTTCTTTCTATATCTTCAAGTTTTCTTGACAACAACTTCCATGGGGGTCTCTTCTCCATCAGTGGTACCTCTAATAAGGAGTAGGTGTATATCATCTACATAATCCATACCTAATTGCAATGCAAAACCATCAGAGCTCATCACTCCACCAAGGGAGTTGGAGAGATTCCTTGACAAGTTAGGGACCAAGATTTCATAGACTTTTTAATTTCCAGCAACAAATGATATAGTGTTGAAAGTGGAAGGCTTTTCAGTTTCATTCCTCAAATCCTCAAGGTGGAGAGATTCTAGGCCACCATTAAATTCTTCAATAGGCCTTTCTTCCCGAGCCACCTTGAAGCTAGGGAGCTCTCCCTACTAACCAGGGTTGTATCCACCTCACTAGGTGTTTGTATTATCTTTCCTTTAGTTCCTTCCAAAGGATAATCATTAACTTGAGTGCCCACCTTAGTATTCTCTTTGAAGTATTTTGAATTAAAAGTATATAATTATTTGTCTAGTTTAGGATTAATATCATTGAGTTCTTTAGGTTTCCTCGAGCTTAGGAGAGCCAATTGTTGTGCATTCAATTTTAAATTGCCATCTAATTTTCCAGCTCTAGTTTCTTAGAGTTTTAGGCTTGGGCCCCTCTATTCCTTTCTGGTGTGTATTGTTCACCTTATGAAGAAGAGAAGTCAAGTTCAAGACCTCAACAGTTTCAGTTGATGGATTAATTTCTACCATGTCAAATTTCCCACTAAGCAGGGAGTTATTTCTAGTTCCCTTGTAGAGGTTGGAGCTTGATGGAGAGAATCTCTCATTAAGTTGTTGTGGAGTGGGGCCCAATTGAACATAACCCCCCATATTATTTACTTCATTCTCTGCCCAACCCTCCATTTTAGAGGGTTGGCTATTGCTTTTATTATTCCTGTTCATACTGCCAGGGGTGGGTTTGGAGCTATTTTTGTTTCTTATTAACAGAGAGTTTCTTCTAATATGGCCTTCACGTCTGCAAAGATAACATGTGTTTAACCCTCCTAGGGTTTCAATTTCACAATGCACTTTGCTAGATTTTAATTGAATATCTATAACCTTAGGAAATTTATTACCTGGAGATAGAGAAATCAACACCAACGCATTAGAGTGTGGTAATGAAGTCTTGGTATCATCAATTTTTAGAACATTCCCATATGGCTCCAAGAGAACTGGAACAAATTTCCACAATCGAGGAGGAACACATTTAATTATTAACCATCTAGGGCTGGAGAGAGCCAACACCTCATCCTCCACAGCCTCTGAATTCCAAGCCAGGGCTCGAAAAACAATCGTTCCCACATTCCATAATTGTTTCTTAACAACCTCTATTTGGGAGGTATGATTATTAAACAAAATAACATATAAACCCTTTTGAATCAATCGACAATAATAAAAAATCAGTCCAAGCTTTTTTCCCAAAGATTTTGAAACAATTCCTCCATATATTTTCTTGCCAAAAGAGTAAACCCACAAAAGTGGTTTACAATTCAAGTGAGGAAGGAAAAGTTACAAAAAATGACCCCATGCAAAAAAATTTGGTTTTTCAGGTTTGAATGAACCCTTTTGTTTGAGCGAACCAAAAAAGGGTTCGAATGAACCTAGGTTCGAGTGAACCAATTTAATGGAAGGTCCCACCATTCCCACCAAGAAAACACAAAGAAAACTCTTTTTGAAAGGGGTTCACTCGAACCCCCCTGGTTTGCCCGAACCCCCCTTTTCCCACCTTCTCACCCTCTAGCACCAAAAAAATCTAGAATTTTGCATTTTGAAGCTCGGGTTGAGGATGGAAATGGAGGAGACTTCACAGACCCAGCTGTATGATGGTAGTCCTCAAAACGAGCTATCCAACAAATATAATTTTAATATGTTTTGGTTTTATTATGTATTTATTTTTTTAGTTTTATTAATCATAGTTTTTTCACCGAAAATCAAGCTCTCTATTCTGCACATGTGGAAAAATAGTAGATTATAAAAAAAAATTGAAAAATATGAGTGCACCAGATATTGAAGTTCTTGATCCAACAAAATAAATAAATTGAATTTTGATACATACAAAAAAGTTATGCGTTATATGGTCCGCCTATGTCTAAATTGTAATTGGTTTGACTTCAAAATTTGATTAAGGAAAAAATATTCAATAAAACACTATCTAACCAATTGGAAGCACTAGATATCATAGTTACAAATCTAAATTTGAAAAAATTAGAATTTTATCCTTAATGGAAACAAATTTATGCGTTATATGAAGAGCGTCATTCCTTAAAAATGTTGTTTACTAGAAAAAACTAGTTTTCGAAGGAGATGGAAAAAGAAGTGCAAGCTGATTCTAAAAAAATTGAAATAAATATATTTAGAATCTACAGACAAAATGTGACAAATCACTAGTTTGCATCATCTTCAAATTCTTCATGGTTTAGCTGCTATAGGTGCCCGAAAGTGAAGATTTAGTTAGAAAAAAATATTTTAGTGTCTAGTTTGGCCAAAAATTGTAAACTAGTATTGTGGGATCACCCAGAACACTAGCAGGGTCAACGACAGCAAGAAACATTGTAGTTTTCAACAATCTAGAATCATCTTCTGCTATTGCTTCATCTAGAGTAGAATTGGGAATCAAAATGGCTTTCAAGGATTGAGGTGGGGAGTGCTTACCTTTCCCTCCCTCTCCATCTTCCAGAACTTCGACACTTTCACTGAGTGTAAACTAGGCTCCCTCTGGCAAGTGACCTCACTCTCCCACAACAATGTCCCAAAAAGATTCAGTGGTTACATTGTTGGCTGACGGGATGGATGCACCATTAATAGACTCTCTTGGTGGGTTTGTATCCCCGACCATCATTACATCATCCTTTAGAGATTTCACACATGTGGCCACACCCTGGAAGGGCCATCGGCATGAAGGCCCCATCCCACAAAATCACAAACAAATATTTTTCACACAAACCCACGGCAGAAAAATAATATACCATAACCAGAAATAATTAACAGATGTGGAGGATGGTCGATCCTCCTCCACGGAAAGGGTTTCACACGCGTGTGCTCAAGTCAAGTTGCAAAGCCCTTGATCACCTTTTTTCCTCCCACTTTCTTAATGTCTCCTGAACTAAATCAATTTCAAAGGTAGAACTTTTCTATCTTGAAGTTATTAAATGAAAAAAAGGTAATTGAAAATATTGTTTTAATTGTAATCAAATCATGAATTGTTAAATGATTGTTTGAAAAAATGGTGAGATTCAAGATCTTCATGATCTCTAGCTTGGTCTTTTTAATTTTCTCTATTTAAGCACTTTTCAAAGATCTTAGAATTACTTGGAGAGAGTTCTTTTAGTATACAAAAATTAAGTGGATAACTTCTCATGTTTCTTGTCAACTGATAATTTCTAAGGTATCATTGTAAATCTTGAAGATTTATTACCTTTATCTTCTAAATAAATGTTACCTCGTAAATAATATTTTGACTTTTTTATTATTTTTTCTTGTTGCTCCTTAGGTTCTTTATTAAATGGTAGTTTTTTGTTTGTAGTTAGCAATAAATATTTTGTTTTATGGGAAATATAAGTTAATATAGATATGCTTATTAAAATTATCTATTTGATGACTCTAAATAGAAATATTCATAGATGCCTTTTGAATCAGTGCATATGTAAATTACCCATGTTGACAAAATTTTTCCCTTTTATTAGTGCACATTACCTTAGTTACCCTAGAATCACCCCTCTTTTGAAATCAAAGCTAGCCCAAAATTATACTATTGCGGTTTTGAAGGATCCAAAGTAGACTCCAAGATGAATTATTAAAGTACCCTATATAACCTAGAACTATTATCAATGATCAATAGTAAGTTTAAAAACACACAAGGGAATAAATAATATCACACACCCCAAATAAAGTGAAAGGCTATGATATTACAAGCCTATAGTAGGATAAAATTATATGAGGCATAATTAACTTAATCCAAATTTTATTAAAAAAAAGGTCAAACCAAACATTTCAGTTAATTCACAATGTCTACAATTCAAAATTCCAATCATTCATGCTAAGCCTAAAATCTACCATTCATTAGTAATTACCAATTTTCCTTACATGTATTAATAGTATACATGATTGGTCTTTAACTCCTACCAAAGAGCCAAATGTAAAACATGAAAAAAATATTCTCATTCTCAATAAAAGAAATTTTAATAACATAACATGTAATTCATAATTTAACTTTAATTTGTAAAGAAACTACATCTACATATTTATGAATCAAGATGAGAACACCATAGGATTATGTTTCAAATTAAAATAACCTATCAAAGAAAATGATGATAGAACTTGAAAGAATATAATATGGTACCTCCATCACAAATGTTGATAGGTTATATAGTTTTAAAAATTTAGTTATTGGATAATACAAATTGAATAATAAAGTGATTTTTTTTACTTCTACATCAAACAAACAAAAAAAAAATGTCTTTGTGCTTCTATAGGTCTTGGATCAAGGAGATAGCTTCTAGAGTCAAGAGAATATTATCAGAATGCATCTTCACAATCTATATTCTCTTCTTTCTATCATTTTGATAATGTCACCTATTTTTATGGGAAACAATATATAGATGAATGTAATTGGGAAGGGATCTATTGATATTGGGGATGACACTTTCAACATTTTTTTTGTGTACCTCATTTTTTAGAAAATCTTCTTTCCATATATCAAATTACTCATGGTGGACTAGTGAAGGCTATGGAATTCACTTTTAATTTAGCTATCATTAGATACTTAGTGATAAAATATATTATTTTCTATTTGGATGGTCGATCAGGCATCTTAGTTTTGCACCTTTGCATAGTTTTCTCCTAATGATGGCTTTCATCTTTTAACTATTGATCAACTTCTAGTGTAGACCATAATTTTGAGGAGAATTTTGGCTTCTTGAACTTGGGTGCTCTCACATGTTATCCAATTCTTGAACCTTGCATTCTATATCCTCCATCTAATATTTATTTTGACGATTCATGTGTTGCTACATTCATGGCTACTTGTGATTCAATGTAGCAAGATATACATTGACTTCTTGATATGGCTACTTGGGATAAGTACCGAATGGACATTATAAGTTTATTTATAAAGTCCCACATTTCAAATTTGGGAGACATTATTTATTGTATTAATATTCTCTTTAATGGAGATTATTATTCTTTAGTTGTTGTGAGGAAACATCCAAACCCTCTTGTTGATTCTCTACATGATCATTCATCACAATTTGAATGACTGCCAATAATTTTGAGCAACATTTAGAGGAGACATATTTGTCTTCAAGGAAGGTAACTAGGTCTTTGAATCTTGTTCATCATACATTTCTACTAGATTATGTATTTTCATCTTCATTGGTGTCACCTTGAACACCTAACATGGTAGTGGAAGCTTTTGGTATCAACAAGGAGACACATGGGTAGTTTTTAGAGACTTCATTAATCTTGAGTTTTCTTCCTTCATATTCCAATTAGGAATGGGAAGAAATCATTCATACACCTTTAGTTTTGTATCTTCCTAGTGAGAGGAATGTTGTTCAATAATCAAGGAGCATTTTCTCCACCTTGTTTTGAGAATCTATGATTGCTACAAATTCTATATGGAGGGGGGGCTTGATGGTCTCTCTTCTTCTCTATAAGGGGGGAACATTTTCCTCACATGGGGATTTTTCCTTTACATCTTATAGAGATTATTTTTTCTTTCCAGTCAGTTTTTTTTCCTATGGTTTTTCTCCTTTTCTCCATTTGTGAAAGATTGCATATGTACATGGGTATCTAACATAGCCTAGTAGCTAGGACCCATACTTGCATCTTTACATCATTTTTCATTTGTTTACTTCTCCCTAAGTTGCACTTAAGGGGGATATTCATGTTAACATGGGTATTTCATATCTAGTGTCACCCTTTGTAGTGTGAAAAAGGTACATTATCTAACTAGTTCCTAGTTATGACCTTTTCACACATGTTCACATGTTAAGTTTACTTACTAAGTTAAGAATCTTTCTATAATTCTTAGTTATCATGTGATCTTATCTTATTTGAAAACATATTTGTCACATGACATGATATGAAGACACTTTTTGTCATCCTAGTTAGTCCTATCTCTCAACCTTTCTAATATAGGTAAGGTCTCATATGTATATTTTGTATTGCAGGTATTACATTGATCGCATTTGACCTAATATCATTTATCATCCATTATTCAAAATTTATCTTCTTTATTTTATCCCTTGTAGAAGGTTAGTTTGCTTTTGTAATCTTGGGAGCTTGAGTCATGAGAGACTCTAGCATTTCTCACCATTTCATCCTTGTTATCTAGTGTATGTGTTTTACAACATTTTTTATCCTTTTTTCTTAGCTAATGTTGTCTCCTAGCCATATTTTTCACAAATTGAAACTTAGATATACAAAATTGCATTTTCAAATAAAATCCCTATAAACTCAAAACAAAACACTAATTAACATGAATATACAAATCTCACCATTATAATAATCCATAAAACTTCAAACGATATGTTACCTTGCACACCTCTTTGAAATCAAGAACCTAATAACATTCAATAATGTTTAACTAAATATGTACTACCCTACGCATTAATGCCATAAAATTTATGTATGAACAGCGTGCACACCTCTAAATATATTCTTACCAAAAACATCAACGTGAATTATATGCCTATATACAGAAAGCGTCTAGAAACTCTTCAATCCATAATGGGCAGAATTGCTGACCGGTCGTGCGCAGTTGGGAGAGAAGCCTTCTTTTGACCTAAAATCATTAAATAAGACAAGTCTGATGGAATAACATAAAATCCAGATACTTCTAGTTGTCTGTCCCTGCGGAAAGACCAAGCCCAACGCACAAGAGACGTGTTCCACGCGCTCCTCCACCATTACTTACACGGAATCGCTTACCTTCAAATTCTTTTATAAAGATCTCCCATTTCTTCAGCTCTGTATTCATATTGTATTCAAACATATCACAGCCTTGGGTTCTAAGGCAATTCAGATTAAAGGTTTTGGAATAAATTGCATCGATGGTAAAATTTACAGAAGTGATTGGTTTCGGAATAAAGATGATTGGGAGGTTCCATTCGCGCTATCCAGAAACTGCGCGCGTCTATTACAGACCGCCATCTTCTTCCGATTCCCAAAACTCTGACGACAGATCTCTCGCGTATAACAAAGTTTTGCTACGATTTTATTCTGTCCGGGGACCTGCTGATTCTGTTGAAATGGTACAGGTTGCTTGTTAGCCATAGTTTAAATCAAGAGCCTCCGAAAACTCAACAGATTTGACATTGCTTTCTGTGTCTGCGATTATTTCTTTATTTTTCTTTCTTTGATTTCAGAGACTCTGTTTATCTCAAATTACAATGCGATTTCTTGCCAAGAGAATTTTACATGCTCTTATTTTGTTCCTCTTTACGCCTAATGAATATTTTAAGCATTGTGATCTTGATTTGTAACTTGTGTTGTTAAGAGTTGATGGATTTCGATAATGGATCGACAATTATGAGATCTCGGTTGCACAATGGTAAAGTAATAAACTAGCAATTGCATTTATAGGAGGTTTAAGGATTATGCCGATAAAAAATTATATGTAATTATATGTATGTTAATATGTTAGAGAATATGTGTTTGTGCATGGTATATATAGATGTTAATATGTTAGAGAGTATGCGTTTGTACATGATGAGTATGGATGTAATGTGGTTGGAATAAATAACTAATAATAAATGCTAAACAATGGAATGAAATAAACTTAGACAAATCTTGATTTTTATATTGGGTATTATATGATTTTGAAATATTTGCATGCAAATTTAAAACATAAAGCAATGCAAATGAGAAAACGAAAGTTGCATCAAATTGGCAAAAACACTGCAAATGGAAATATAATATTCTCATTTAAATGAGAAATTAATTTTATGTAGCTTTTACATGATAAGTGAGATTTTGGAGGCTTTCACCTGATATTTTGGAAGCTTTTACTATTAAATGACAACTGATTTACCATTTCACGACAGTTGAAACTCGTTTCCGACAACTCAACACTTGTTTGCAAACACACTATATGTAGCCTATTGGTGTAACATACACCCCTAAATTTGTTTTTTGACAATCTTTGTATGTTGTTTGAGTTTTACTATTTGTTGATTATTGTTTTTTGTCGTAGTGTTTAATGTTTGTTTCCAAACCATTTTCAGAATGCATGCCAACATATGGAATATAGAAAATATAAGGAAAAACTAAAGATAACAATCCTTCCCATAATAAACAACTTCATATATTGAAAGAAAATTGTTTCGGAACCTAACTAGACTAATTACATTGAAATATATCATACCTAATAAAAACTATCATCAGACTTGGAAATGATTGTTCAATAGCAGCTTCTCTTGCATATTTGCATTACAATTCTTGGGTGATCATTTCTAGCAACATAGAAGTCTCCCACACCAAATTACAGCCACCCTCAACACTAGAATATGCAGATTTAATGGTCTAAACAATAGTAGACACCAAAAACAAGGAAACCCAAGATGGCATAGTTCCCTAGGAAGGGTGACCAACCTTGAAAATTTAGTTCTTTTCCAATAAAATCATATGAATGCTTGAAATAGGGTGCCCAAACATGTAGAATCTGAATAGCAAATACCCAAAATAGAAACCCTAGTTAGCATAGAGCAATGAGCAGATTTCTCTTTTAGCCACTGGTAAAATTTGAGTTTCCAAAACTCTTGATAGAGTATATAAAATGACTACCAATCACTTCAAAAATGTTTCATAACTTCAAACCACACTCACACCAAAAAACACAAATCAAAATACCATAAAAATCTTAATCTTTAACCACCCAAAACTCAAAAAATCAAAACTCTGATGAAGCCCAATGTGATCCCTAGATGGAACCACTCAAACCATAGTCAAAATTCATTGAATCGACCTTCTAAATCCAATGGTGAGGTTCTTTGCCTGCCAAAATACACCTAAAGATCGCCCACCTCCAAAATTTTCAAAAAAAACAATGGCAAATCCAAATTTGAAGTCTATAACCCTTGTTGAAGAAAATCCTCATAAATTGAGAAAAGGTTCACTGAATCTAGACTCTAATACCGTGTTAGAATTGTGAAAAACACAAGTCATAGAATCAAACAACAAATAAATACACCTCCCATGCAAGAGAGCTGCAAACTATAATATGCAATATTCCTCAACAAAATAAGCTACAAAATTCAAGAGTTCAAGAGAAGAGAAAATCTCAAGAGCATAAGAGTCTATCAAAAGGAATGATACTACAAAGAGGGTTGAGTGCTATATAGGAGCAACCCTAAATGATAAAGGGATTAGATCATGGCAAGTGCCAACATCTCATACAATGAGACAACACGATCCAATAATAACTCTTTAGTTAACATAGAAAATCATTTCTAAGTTTATCTTAAGTGTATGAGAATAAATTAGACTAATAACTAATTAGATTAATTGATTAATATTTAATGCATGATTACTCTAACATGTTTGAGAATATATTACTACAAAGATTGTAAAGAATTAGAATTCTACCACATTTGTCAAATATTCATTAAATCATGCCAATAAATATGAGAAGAAGAAAACATAATCTAGAATACTATCACAATTCATCACACATCTAAGTTCCCTTGAAGATCAATAAAATATCATGAAGACATTTTGTAGTTGACATAATTTACAATATAAAAAACTCCTTGTTATTTATAAAAATTGTTGCTTTTTGAAAAACTCTAGGTACAATAGTTGAAGTTCCTTAGAAGTTCTTTGGCACTCAATCCTATAGAAGGCTAGAAACAATTGACCATTTATCTATAGAATGATCCTATATATAGCATTTTTTCTTGATCACATAGAGGAATTTTAATGGGGTACATAAATGTGACATTCAAAAGATAAGTGAAATCTAATGGAATCTTTGTAATGAATGATCTAGAGCTTGCATGGAGCTCATTTACAACTAGAACTTAACAACCACATTCATGGTGAGTTGAACTTCTTCATCGCCCATTGTTGAAATTGTATGTAGATCCAAATCATTAGAATAAACAATGGTTTTTAGGAAGGAAAATTATCTTGATGTAATTATAAGAGTAGACCTAGCTCATTAAATATATATTGAGAAGAACTAGCAGGTGATAGAGGTAATTTAGAGGTAATGTAGAAATTTGATGCATGACAAGAGGTCAAGATAAGATATGAGTTATTTTATGTTGGGAGTAGAGGTCAAGACTAGACATGGGAATGGAATTCTAGAATTCTATTGAAATTCTATAGATAGATGAAGTGAGAACATGAACTGATTTAAAAGACATGGGGAAAGGACATGGAATTGGAGGTTAAGATTTAATGTTTCAATGAAAGACTAGAAGTTTGAAAGCCATCTTTAAATTCATATAGGAGGAAATGATTAACAAAAGCATCAAAACACTTTTGCAAATACTTGATTCAGAATTGGAAGTTAGAAGTGGAATTTGGAATGGACCTTAAAAATATAGTGTAAAAGTCCACAAGAAAAGGATTAGACAAAATATGGAAAAAGATGGAAGAATAAAGGGTTGGGAGATTAGGAGGTGAAGGGAAGATGAAATAATTCCATCAAAACTATGCATGAGTGATTAGAAAGGATGTGGGAAGAATGAATTCAATTGAAAAAGGAAGTGGTGGTAAAATTGGAGGAAGTCTAGAAATACAATTTGTTTTTGCAAAGCTGAAAGGAATGGATGAAATGATAAGGGAACTAGAGATGGAAATGGAAGACAAAAGATATTTGTTAGAACTATGTAAGTCTACTAAGGGGAATACAAGCTCAAGATATTTAGAGATGGACAAAGATTTGAAGAAGTCTATATGATCTCTACAAGTCCCTAAGAGGGAACTAGGAAATGAAGCAAATGTTATAGGAATTAGGAATTTAGAAAGAGCCAAGGTCACGAGTAAGAGGGGAATGGAAATATGTTTGGATGAACATTACAAGTCCTCACAAGTCCTCAAAGCACATGAAACTTGACTAAAATTTGCGAGTGTGAAATTTTGGGGACCTAAAAGAGAACAAGAGATTGGCAGGTCAAGACAAAGAAGTTGAAGTTCAAATGTATAGTGAAATTCTACAAATTGATGGAATGAAGGAAAAGAGGGGGGAAGGGACTTCATAGACTTAATATAATTTCTATGCAAGATCAACTATCAAGATAGGAGGTCAAACAATTAGAATTTTGAAGTCCACTAAAACTCCACAACTCTACAAAAACTAAGGAAAATGACCAATATCTTCTCACACTTAGAAATTTTTATATTATTTTCAACTTACAACATCTATTAGGAACATGGGGACAATGAAGAACAATAATTAGACAATTTGGCTACAGAAGAATTAGTTGAAAACTTTTTAGACACATATAATTTGTACAATAAGACCTAATGAGTAAGGGAATTAATACTTAGATATACAAAATTGCATTTTCAAATAGAATCCCTATAGACTCAAAACAAAACACTAATTGACATGAATATACATATCTCACCATTATAATAATCCATAAAACATAGCCCACCCAGGTAGCGGAGTTGGCTTGGGTTGTGGGTTTGCTCCCCCTAGGTCTCGGGTTCAACACCTCGCTCTCGCAATTGACTGGTGGGCCTGTACATGGACTATGGTGTCCACTTGCAGGGGGCTAGTCTTACCCCAACTTGCCCTAGATACCCAAAGTATAGACTGTTGGACTGTTTTACTAGATCATGGGGACACCCTTGCCGCAAAAAAAAATAAAAAAATCAATATAACATCAAACAATATGTTGCCTTGCACACCTCTTTGAAATCAAGAACCTAATAATATATAATAAAGTTTAATTAAATATGTACTACCCTACACCTTAATGCCATAAAATTTATGTATGAAAAGCGTCCAGACATCTAAATATATCAACATGATTTATATGCCAATATATACAAAGCATCCAGAAACTCTTCAATCTAGCATGGGCAGAATTGCTGACCGGTCGTGCGTGGTTGGGAGAGAAGCCTTCTTTTGACCTAAAATCATTAAATAAAATAGGCCTTATGGATTTCTTGCCAAGAGAATTTTGCATGCTCTTATCTTGTTCCTCTTTACGCCTAATGAATATTTTAACCATTGTGATCTTGATTTGTAACGTATGTTGTTAAGAGTTAATTGATTTCCATAGTTGATCGACTATTATGAGATCTCAGTTGTGAAAGAACCTGCAATATCGAAGATTGAAAGTAAGCACATTGAACACATAAACTGCATAATAGTTGACCAAATAGATTAGGCAAACGGGCATACATAAGTAGGAGGAGATAGGCAACCAACATCCATGAAATGAGGATAAAAATCCTCAGAAGTAAAGTGGTGGCGAGTTGCCTAGCATGAATGAAGGAAGAGGTTT
This sequence comes from Sequoia sempervirens, assembly GCA_007258455.2. NCBI lineage: Eukaryota > Viridiplantae > Streptophyta > Pinopsida > Cupressales > Cupressaceae > Sequoia > Sequoia sempervirens. The sequence continues at coordinate 33,478 of VDFB02391614.1, forward strand.
TGAAAGTAAGTCGACACCTCTCAAGACACCTATCATCGTTGGCACCTTATTGAGAAAGGGTCAATGGGATGCCTAACCATGCTTAAGTAAGCCAAGTGTATGCATAAAGTGCGCTATATACACTAATAATCCCCCTTAAGCATAGCTTAGGTGGGCATGAATGAAATGGATCTTGGCTACTAGCCTAATGAGGTACCCATGTACAATGCAAAAGAAAATGGGTTCCGGTTACTAGCCTGATAAGGTACCCATGTACAATGCAATCTCCCTAAAAATGGAGTAAGATAGAAAACCCAGTAGGAAAAAAACTATCCTCCAGAGAAGATGAGGAGAAGACTATAAAGACCCCCCAAGGATGATGATGTTGCTAATGTAGACCACACACCAAGAAGAACTCGTAGATGAATAAACTTGCTCTTAGTAAAGGGTTTGGTGAAGCTGTCAACAACTTGCTCTAAAGACTAGCAAAATACTACATTTGTGATCTTTCTATGAATCAACTCTCCAATATAATGCATGTGAATATATATGTATTTGGTATGCTAATGCTAAACTAGATCCTTGCATATCTGAATGGTGCTCTGGTTGTCATAATAGATGAATGTGTGCTACTTGAAAGGAATACCAAACTCAATAAGAATGCCCTGAAGCCATATAGCATAAGTAGTTAAGTTAATAACTCCCCTAAACTCTGTCTTTGTAGATGATATAGCAATAGCATTCTGCTTCTTGCTAGACCAACTAATAGGACCACTGATTTCTGAATCTATTTCCCAATCTCATTAGTTTCTCTAATCCCACTAAACACTCAAACTAACATCTTCAATTGCACTAATAATTCAATATAATCCCTTTGATTGTCCAATTAGTTCCCTTAATTGGATTAATCAGATGAGTTAATTGATCAAGCTATTTTCTCTCAATGATTCTCAAACCGTTGATTGTGATCTTTCATTGTTGAATCTTGATTGTTCATCTGAAAATCAGAAATCTATAAAACAACCTTCATGTCCTTCTCACAAAGGATCAAATAATCTAGAGAATTTATGGAGAGGTCCTATCAAATTGACTGTTGAAGCACATTGAACAAATACTTGCATTCTAGATCATCGTTACTACTACTTTTGAAGATTTTGCATACATGGAGGCTTTGTATTGATAAAAAAGTCCAACATCCATTATCAATATGAACACACTCTGACATGGAATGGTAAAATTGCAGTATTTGAATTCATTTATCTTCTCATTTATGCTAACATTGCTTGTTGAATTCATAGCTTTACAATCACATTTCATAAGTAGGTTGGGATTTATCATGTTTTGATATAAATTGATTATTTTTATTGTTGTATCCCATTGATCCATTTCCCCTTACACATTCTGGCATACTCGGTTGAACCTAGGTCCTTAATTCTAACACTTTCTATGAAAATTTATGACCAGTTGTAAGTTCTGAGTAACTGACATCTTTTGCAGGAATCACTTTTACTATTTATGATGCTATTTTCTTAAAATCCAAATGTGATAGTTGTTGTTTTTCCACTACTGACCTAAATACATGGTTGCTATTGACCTAAATCTGGCTGCTATTGTCAAAGAAGACCACTATTATCTTTTCTGTCTTGTAGGTTTTTGACTATGGGAATTTGGGCAGGCATTATAGAGTTGTTATTTCCCTAAATAGAACTGCTACTGTACTATTTTACTACCACTATTGTCTAAAAGAGTCATAGTCATACTAGGGACATAGTCGCTATTAACGATAACAGGTCCACTATTGTATTGTTTTCTAGGTCTGTGTTATTTTTGCAAACTTTTTGGATTCATATACTTATATCTAACCCTAACTACTAGTTGTTTGTTGCATTTTGTGAGATTGTCTAAAATTGTTGATGCAACTTTTGTAGGGTCATGGCATATTTCAAATGTGTAAACAACTAATCATTATTTTGTAGGGTTGATGAATGGTCCAAGACTTTTAACTTTCAAGCATTTGTATGGATGGCTTTTAGTCTTTAAACATTTATATTTTTGGTGCTTTAAAATTAATTCACTTTCCTTTGGTGCACTAAAACTAAACAAGAAAACTTGAACATTTATATTTGGTGCTTTAAAGATGAATTCACTTTCCTTTGGTGCACTAAAATTGAACAAGACAAATTGAACATTTGGTGCTTTAAAAATTAATTCACCTTTCATTGGTGCATTGAAACTGAACATGAAAACTTGAACATCTATATTTGGTGCTTTAAAAATGAATTCACTTTCCTTTGGTGCACTAAAACTAAAAAAGACAACTTGAACATTTATATTTGGTGCTTTAAAATGAAATCACTTTCTCTTGGTTTATGGCATTTTTTGCTTGAAGCCTCAAATATTTAAAATTGGTGCTTTTAAAACATGAACTGTTATCTTTAAACACCTCATTTTGGGCTTAAAATCAAATTGCAATAAATTGTCTATTGTGTCCACCATGACTAGCAATCCAAGTGCATATCTTCTCCCCTTGTGTCTTTGGACAATCTTGGGTGATGAGAAACACTTTGGGCTCTTTGCGTCTTTTTTTACATCATTCTCCTATAGATTAGTTCTTCCTTGAGATACATCCCACACTAGAGAACTCAAGGTGACCCAAAGCTATTTTTCCCCTAGACCGCTATATAAATTGATTAAGGCTAAAGCCATGATCTAATTGGCAAGTACCTTGCTAATAGTTCCATTTAGAAAAGTGAGGTATCCACATTCATGTGAGGTATACTTAGTCCCCTAGTAGAAGTAGTTAAGGCCTTAAGTTGCTTGTTGGACGCCCGCAAGGCACTAAGTTTCTTGAGTAGTGACTAAACACCTTATTGTATTTTCCCACCTTATAAATTGACATTCTATTCTAGCGACATTTTCAGTGCAAAGGATGCATACCATACCCTGAATCTTTTTACTCACCATATGAACTCCCTTGACCTAAGACAAAAAACCCCAGCTTAGCATAAGCTACTTGTAGCTTTCTAGAGAAATGGTGATTTGGGTTATCCTTCCATGTTAGGAGGCCCCTATCTATTTTCTTTCACAAAGACTTAAGTGTATAAATCCCTTTGGGTTTCTCTACCCTTGAGTTGAATGAGATTCCAGGTTCTAGTTGTTGGTGTAAATAAGTATTTTACTTATTACACTTTACTTAAGCTTACTTAGGGAATGCATATCATTATAGGTTGCACTTGTGACACCTAGTTATTTGCATCTTGCATCTAGGTTTGTGCATACATTGAGAGATATGATTTGGACACCTAGGGAAGTGTGTGTAGGAGAAATTCCACTCTTTGTGGTGTGATCTAGTTATCCCCTTTTTATCTCCACCTTTTGTGGCATGATAATTCCACCTTTGGTGGGTGATCCACCTTTCATGGAATTATCTAATATTTCTCTCTACCTACCCTACACATGATTGCAACACTTGTCTCATTCATGTCCCTTCATTGTGTCCTAGCTTTTCTTTATAAGCAAGCCTTGTAATGTACATCTTCATTGTCTATCTTCATGCATATTGAGAATACAATATCATATTCTCTCATCTTGTCTCTCTCCTTTGTGCTATGTTTAGTCTCTTGATCCTATTGTTGTTTTTCATAAGTTCTTACATGGTATCAGAGTAGTTGGAGGTTCTTTGCATAGCCATTATTGGGAGATCTCAGCTCGTATGAAGGTAGTCAAGAGGCAAATATGAGGAACAACAAAATTTTGGTGCGTCCTAGACCATATCTGACCTCAAATTTAGATTCAAAAGGTTGTTTCCAGTTGGGATTTCCTTTCATTTCATCGAAATTTGACATCAGGAGCTCTAGATCAAAAAAATTCGCCAATTTGGGTTTTTTTTCAAATTTTCTATAGTTTTGAAAAAAATTATTTTCTGAAAAAAAAATTAGTTTTTAAATATTTTTTGACAAAAAATTCATTAGGATTTTTGAAATTTTTTAGAAAAATAAAAAACCTATTGAAAAATTGTATTTGGGGTATTTTAGATTAAGTCAAAAAAAAAGAAAGAAGAAAGATTTTTTAGAAAAATCAATTTTAAATCCTTGATTTGTAAAGTTTATAAAAAAAAAAAAATTATTTGCTTTTTGATTTTTATAAATAAAAAATTGTAAAAAAAAGCATTGAGCAATTATTTCAAAACTTGTATTGTTTTGTATAAATAAAAAATCAAAGCAAAAAAAAGGAAAATCTGCGGAGTTTTCTACAGTACTAGGTACTGTTGCACACATAATTGGCAGAGGGTACACGGGGTACCATGTGGTTTCCCCGACCATGCCACTGGCAGCCCCTCCCACTAGCGCTTGGGTTCCATTTACTCTAGCGGCTTGTTTTTTGAAGATCCTAACATGGAAAATATTTGGCCGGTGAAGAAATTTCACTTGCCCACCTCCACCGTCGGGCTCTCCCATTCATCCACCGGCAATGTCTGCAAGATCCGGCATAGGATTTCAACTTCGGCAACCATTCAAAACTCGGGCCTCTCTCCTTCTGGGTAAGTGCACCAAGATGGTCGCACTTTTGTGGCCATAGAAGTGAAAAATGAGAAAAAACTCGTTCGCGTTATAACGAGAATGCATTATAACGCGTTCGCGTTATAACGCGAGCGCGTTTTGGCTTTAAAAGCAAAAAAAAAGTGAACATTCTTCATTTCTGTTTTTACTGATTTCCATTTCTGCCCGCGGCCAAAAACCCTGCACTACGCGCTCGCGTTGTTGAGGAGGTGACTTCTTCACATTTGATCAACTTGAGTTCAATTTTCTTCACAAATATGGCACCCCGACGATGAAGAAATGCAAGAGGTAAGTTTTGTTTGGTATTTGTAATGAATTTTTTTGTTTTAAATTGATTTTGTTTGTTTTAGTTTAGAAATGAATGATTTTTTTAATTTGTAGGAAATCCTCAACAAGAGGAGGAAAATCCTCAACCAAATCAACCTCAACAACAAAATCAACCCCCACCATTCTCTCAATACCCTCCTGGCACTCAAGAAAATTTGAGGAGTGAAATTGAAAACAATAAGAAGTTGAGGATCTTATTAGTAGGTTGAGTGATCAAAATTCTTCAACCACAGAAAGGATACATCTAGCAGATTCGTTGAAGGATTTGTTAAAAAATGTGGATGCAATTACCCAACAAATATCTGGATGGAAAAATAGGAGGCAAACATCAAGGGCATATTATGCAGATAAATTATCATATAAACAAGTTAAATATTTAAAGATTACTAAAGGCGATTTGTGCTCTCTATTCACTGACCCTAGAACAAATCAAAATCTCACCCTCAATGCAAAGAGGTTTCCTATCCATTGGTGCCACCACTGTAGAGATTAGGAACGTTTTTATGACAGATGGTATATGGTCTTTGATTACCCACCGTGCAATAAGCTGTGAAGTCCCCAATATTTTCTTAGGAAATTATATTGTGAGTTTGTATTGAACCAAATCCCAAGTATTTTGATATGAGGGAGTTTCAGGGGAGAGGTGGGGG